>JAQQSV010005445.1:0-14540 GCA_028646515.1 Pseudochirops corinnae | reverse complement strand
AGCTCCCTTGATCTCCGGAATATCATATTCCAGGCCCTTCAATCCCTTAGTGTAGAAGCTGCTAGATCCTGGGTTATCCTAATTGTGTTTCCACAATATTCAAATTGTTTCTTCCTGGCAGCTTGCAATACCTTCTCCTTGGTCTGTGGATTCCGGAACCTGGCTCGAATGTTTCTAGGGGTTTTCTTTTGGGGATCTTTTTCAAGAGGTGATCGGTGGATTCTTTCAAGTTCTATTTTGCCCTCTGGTTCTAAAATATCAGGGCAATTTTTCTTGAGAATTTCTTGAAAGATGCTTTCTAAGTTCTTTTTTGATCATGGCTTTCAGGTAGTCCAATAATTTTTAGATTGTGTCTCCAGGATCTGTTTTCCAGGTCAGTGATTTTTTCAAGGAGATATTTCACATTTCACATAAAATATTTCACTATTTTTTCATTTGTTTGTATCTGTTTGATAGTATCTTGATTTCTGTTAAAGTAGTTTGCTTCCATTTGCTCCACTCTAATTTTGAAGGAGTTATTCTCTTCAGAATGTTTTTGAGATTCTTTTTCCATCTGGCAAAGTTGATTTTTTAAGGCATTCTTCTCCTCATTGTGTTTTGGGGCCTCTTTTGTCATTTGAGTTAATCTGTTTTTTAAGGTGTTAATTTCTTCAGTCAGATTGTTGACTCTCTTTTCATGATTTCCTTGCATCATTCTTATTTCTCTTTCCAATTTTTCTTCCACTTCTCTCATTTGGTTTTCAAAATCTTTCTTCAGTTGATCTCTAGCTTTTTGGCAATCTTCAATATTCTTGGAAGCTTTTGGGGTGGGAGTTCTGACTGCATTGTCTTCCTCCCTTTCCCTGCTTTGTTCCTTCTTTTCCCTGAAGAAGGAATCTAGCATTTGGTTGCTGTTCTTACTTTGCTTCCTATGCTTATTCATGGTCGCCATTCAATGTTGCTGGTTTTTTGTTTTTTAATTAGTTCTGTGGAACTCTGCTTCCAGAGGGAACAGCTCTGTCCCAAATTGCTGGGGTTCTCCCAGCTGCCAGAGCTTTTAGGAGGCTGCTGGGTCCCTCCCCAGCTCTGGCTGACTGAAAGAAAACATCCCTGGACCACCGCCCAAGACCATGATCCAGATCCAGGATGCTCAATGGAAGAGCACTTGGCCTCTGAACGATCGCTTGGCCCCCCTGCTGTCTGCAGGCTGGGAGCTCTGAAGCGGCAATGTGGAGGCAGGTGCAGAACCTCTGCTTCCCGCTTCTTTGCCCTGGAGGCAGCTTGGCTGGACCCACTTTTCTTCCCCAGTTTTTAGCCAAGTTCCACTAACCTTAGTACTTTTTTTTTATGGCTTGATAATTCTGGATACTGCCACAGCTGTCGCAGATCCGCTCTCCTGAAGCTCCAGCCGTGGTGGGGCTCGGTTCGTCCAGCCACCCCAGGGGCAAAAGCCACCATTTCAGGCTGAGCTGGTTGCGGCTCTCAGAGCTGAAATGATTGCTTTGAGCTGAGCTGCCTTCAGCAGGAAATATATCTGTGTGCATTTTAGAGCCCTAGAATTTGTTTAGAGTCATATTTTTTGGGTATTTGATATGGCTGTGTTGGCGCTGCGATTTCTTGCTGCTCCTACGCCACCATCTTGCCTCCGCCCCCTCGTGAATACTATTTTTTTTTAAATCTTCAACATGATTTGTGTATGTGTGTTGGTTCACGCATAAAAAAGAGAGAGACAGAGACAGAGAGAGTATACCAGAGAAGTAGTTCATCATAGTTAATCATCACCCAATTTTGCCATTGGTGTATACAATATTCTCCTAGTTCTGATCACTTCACTTTGCGTCAGTTCATTTAAGTTTTTTCTGGTTTTTTTCTGAAATCATCCTGCTTGTCATTTCTTGTATCACAATAACATTCCATCACAATCATATACCACAGCTTGTTTAGCCATTTCCCAGTTGATAGACATCCCTATGATTTCCCATTTTTAGTAAGGTCATTACTTAAAGGCTTGTTTAATCAGCAATATAAATGTAATATCTATTTGTTCTATGAAAATTAATAGCAAACCAAAATTATAGCTAGCTAGCATTTATACAGCAGTTGAAGTTTCTGAAGTGCTTCCTATACATTATTTCATTTGATCTTCACGATATTCCTGTACTATAATCCTCTTTTTCCAGAAGAAACTGAGACTTTAATATGTTAAGCTATTGAGTTCCAGTTATTCCTGATTCCAATTATACTTTGTCCACTGTACCCTCCAGTTGCCTAATAAATATTATAATATTCATTTTTATAGCAATAAAATAATGTGATTGAATAGAAATGGCCTGTTTTTTTCTTGAATGTTAGTATTTGAAGAAAATAAGATTTAATTTAAAACAGGTAAAGAGATAGATGTAGATATTGGTGCAAGTTCTGAAAAGAACTTTGGGGGACTTTCTTGGGTTTTAGTATCTGATGGCATTAATACTTCATTAAATTTGATTTAATTTCAAGATAAGGGCTTTTGTTATATATATAGTTATAAAGCTAGTATTATTGTTATATTTCATCATAATTAGCACTAATATTGGCCAAATGATGTAACAAAAAGGGAATGAGAGTTTCTTAAGGTAACTGAGAGAGAATGGAAAGAGAAACATTAAAAAGAATGTTTGTTTGTCTGTGTGTTCGATCAAAAGAAATTGCCTGAGGTGAGATTGAATAAGCCATTAAACAATGAAAGACAAAAGGGGAAGAGAGAAATAAGAAGTAAGCAAAAAACCCCTGGAAGAGGAAGAAAGCAAATGGTGAGTCAGTCACTTGTACCATGTGGCTCTCTTTGTTACCATACAGCATGAATTAGGGTAGATGGGAAGGCAGAATAAGTTCTGAATTGGTGGGGAAGAGAGAGAAGATAGTATGAAATTGTACCTATGTATGCAAGGGACACTTTAGAATGAAATATTTGTTATTCACCAAATATCTACATAAGTTATTGTTAACAAATTAGAGACAAAGCAATGAATGTCATTTTCCATGTTTAAAATAAACTTCTTATTCATACCTTCCAGTGCTTCTTCTTCCTTTCTGTCCCTAAAAAATGAACACCCTTTTAAAATAAGAAAGATAAGATAAGATAAGAAAAATATCTGAGAGAAATTTCTTTCAAAGAATATTGTGAAAGAGACAAAAAAAAGGACTGTTTTTAAAATGTTTATTTCACCACAGATCTTAATTATATATGTCTTTATCATCACATAGTGGTTCATTGTCTGAGAATGCTTTTCAGGAGGTTGACTTTAAATAAGCTTATATAGAGTTGCCAAAATAATCTTCCACAAATATTGTTTTTCATTATGTTACTTTACTACAATGGTTTACCGTGGCTCATTGAATGAAATGTAAGCCCAACATTAAGGATTCTATCGTTCTCCAGTCCTATTTCCTGTCACTCCCTTTCAAGTATTGCCTAGGCTATATATACCAATCTGATCTCTAACTTCTACCCTGTTCACTTCTGTATTGCCCTTGTCCTCTACTCCCCACAAAAAAATCCCTGACACATACTTTCTTTCTTTCTTTTCCATACTTCATGAATCCATTGAGGGGTTTGAGATGGAGAAGTTACCTAGTTTAAGAAGCGTTCTTGAATTTATATTATGCCATTCTAATAAATATTCATCTCCCCAAGTTTTATGCATTCCATTTGCACTTATATTCTATATTCCTTTCTATTTGTTGATAGGTTGCTCTTCATGTATTCTCAAAGCATTTTTTACGTTCATGCTTTAATCTGTCCCAATCAGAAAATAAGCTGCTTAAGGGTAGGGAAAGTACCTCCTACCTCTCTTTCTTTTGTCTTAATGTGGTATATAATACAAGATTCTGCACACCAACAAGGAGACATTCAAAAATTCTAATAACTAAGTAATTAATGAGAAGAGATGAAAATTAACCTTGTGGTTGCTAATATGTAAGGAAAAGTTTAGCCACAAATTATCCAGAGGAAATACGAGAACATAATTCATTTTTAACTATATTAATCTGCTGTTACATTGGCCCTAGATAATGAAACATAGACTTTCCCAATACTTTTAGGGACCCAGATGAGCTACCTTTTTAGTAACTAAAAGTATTACACCGCGATGTTATATGCCTGAGGAACAGTTTCTCAAATGCCACATATAAACCTGGTTAGTGTCCAGACCTCTGTACAACTCAAGGGTGAAACTTCTGAAAGAGGAGATACATTGGTACAAAGAGGAATGAAAAATATAATGCCTGAGGGCTCTGAGTGAGGTGCAGAGAAGGAAGACAGAAGCAACACATATTAAAGCATTTTATCTATGAAATCTTCCATCTTGTTACATGAATTTGGTTTCCTCTTAACCCACCATAACCCACTTAATCCCTGAATTATTTCTTAGGTTGTATATTTTGCTTTTACTTATCTGCACTTCTCAATTGTGGGCCCCAAACCATGTCATCTCCACTCCAGTTATTATTTCTACCTCCTCCCAATAGCAACCTTAGATTAAGAGAGTAGACTCTGCTAGGTGACATTTAACCTCACTTGCCTAGGCACAAGGACTCTAGCTCTGGACTCTAGCTCCAAACCATGTTGCCAGAGGGGAATCCCACCAACTCAGCTTTACTCGCTTCCCAGTATGTTATCTTCTATCATTAGGATACAAGTATTGTAATCAAGTTGTCCTGATTAGTTGCATTTGGATCTCCAGTCCTCAACACCATGCCTGATAGATGGTGACCATTGAATAGACCTTTTATCTATCTATCTATATACATTTTCTTACCATTCTCCTCTCTCCTCCATCGCAACGTAGGCTCATTGAGAGCAAGGACTGTTTTAATTTTTGTCGTGTCTGGTATATAGTTGACATTTAAAAAATGATTACTTAAAAATTGAAACTGTGGGAATAATGAGTTAAAACACACATGCAAAAAAAGCCAAGGCAAGACATAGAATTACTGGGTTCCTGTCTCAGATTTGCTATTGCATTTATGATTGTGTGCATCCCTAGGATAACATATCAGAAAGTCATATGACTGAGTATTTTAATAAATTTTTCTCTGAAAATGAGAATGTTATTGATTTTTAGCCCTTGGATCTTATGTAATAGCCAAGTTTAGGTAGAGCCTTAGGATGCTTGGACAAAATGCCTTACTAGGGCATGTATATGTAGTCAACTGTTTGCAAGTAATGGAAACGAATTAAAAAAGACTAATAATCTAAATCCATATCACCTAACACAGGGTACGGTACATAGAAGGTGCGTAATAAATATTTGTTGATTAAGTGATTGATTGGTATACTGTGCCTGGTTTTCCCCATCTGCCTGCCTGGGAAAAATACTGGCTATGTGACCTTGGAAATAACCTCTTGGGCCACTAGGAAACTCTCTAAAATTCTAAGATGAATGGAACATACTGGCCAGTGTGGGCAGAAGAAGTTTTCCCATTTGAAAGTGTCCTCAAACCAATGAACTCACAGGTTCAGGCCTTATTGTCTCCCATCTGTTAAAGAAAAATACAGTTTCTTTAAAATGGATGATAAATAGTAGACTAACTCCTCTAAAGAAAGATGCTCCATAAATTCAAACATTATTATTATGTTTATATCAGTTGTTTATCACACGTGGTATCTGCTCTTTAATAAAGGTGTTATTCCCAGTTTGACTATTCATTCTGACAATATGAACATTTTCATTTTTTATTTCTTTCTTTAGTGGAGTTGTAGTTCCCAGTAAATGTTTTGATATAAAGTCCTTAGTTTTAATTCCTCCTTTTTTTTTTTTCAATAGCATCACTGGCTCTTGATAAAACAGATTACCAGAGAAAGGGGAAGAGGAAAGAAGAAAAGAGAGGGAGAGAAGGAGAGGGGAAAAAAGGAGGGAGAGGGAAAGGGAGAGGGAGAGGGAGAGGGAGAGGGAGGGAGATGTTATCCTTTGTTGCTTTTTTGATATAAGGGTTTATGATATAAACCTTATTGATGTTCAGATATCATATCTCTTCCTCCTGGTTTTTTGTTCAGACTTGTTCTTTTCACAACACTGACATCACCTTTCTGAGGCACATTTCACAGCTCTGATTATCTCATATCACTTCTTCCATAAGAATTCAGAAAATATATCCTTTCCAAAACATTAAAACTTAGCTGCCTTACCAACCCAAGCTAAATCTAATCCATCTTGTCATTTCAAATCTAAAATATGTCCAACACAGTGTCAGAAGGCACATGTTATTCAAATTAATTATCCAATCTAATTCATCACCAGATTTGACAGTGGATTGAGTATTAAAAAAAATTTGACCTCTTGTCTTGTTTCTGTCACTGAGTATACAATCTTGTTGTTTTTTTTAATTTTACCTCTGTAGGCCTCAGTTTCCTCACCTGTCAAATTAGTGGAGGTGGACGTTAGACTAGGTGTCTACTAAGGGCCTCATAGGCAAAATAACAAGAGAAATCATTAAATAGTTATATCTTAGAAAGTAGAAGAGGGAACATGGCATACCCAGATGAAAACACAAACGTATATCCATTCCAGGAGACTATACATTATACATGCTGTAGAACAGTCATAGCCTTAAAGCACATTCCAAAAATGACTATATATAACTCTCAATTGGATTCTAACAACTTGCATCTATTGCCATTCACCAACGTCTAGAAGCTGAAAGTATAACTGATCAAGAATTACTGATACAG
Organism: Pseudochirops corinnae; assembly: GCA_028646515.1. Classification (NCBI taxonomy): domain Eukaryota; kingdom Metazoa; phylum Chordata; class Mammalia; order Diprotodontia; family Pseudocheiridae; genus Pseudochirops; species Pseudochirops corinnae. Next base: position 7,849 of record JAQQSV010005445.1, on the reverse strand, counting down.
AATAATAACTTACTTTCTTGTAGCCAGCGCAGTGTTTAGTCTTTAATCTATATTTAATAGAATAGTTGAAACCTATAAAAGTATCAGTTCACAATCATTTGGCTTATTTGTGAACTCTCACTTTTGAACATTTTATTTTGTCCATCAATGCAAAGGTGGCTTTATATGTTAATAGAATAGGCAGCCACCTTACCTGGTAAATATGAAGGGACCTGGAGAATCTGTCAACCTCAAAATAGCCTATTCCAAACTTAATGTACCTATATAAATCACTCCACTTGTTCAGGTTAATATTGTGGAAAATTCAGGAATTCATTACCTCTCACCTGACCTATTGCTACAGTCTTTTAATTAGTCTTATCTTTTAGTATCTAGCCACAGTGGGAATTAAAATATCAGATTAATTCCTGCCACCTCCCAAACTCCTGTGAAAATAGACGGTTGGCAGGATTTGATTGTTAGAGAGGAAGGGAGAAGCATGAAACATATGAGGCTAACTCAAGGTCTTTCATACCATCTGAGACTCCAGAAAAACCAAGATCCAACCTGACAGCACCATATTCCTCTGTTTTAATGGCAAAAATGAAGAGGAGGACAGAGAAGAAATAAGAACACATTTAGCTTATTTCACAATTGTTGAAGGACAGACCCTATAACATTAGGAAATTAGAAATAAAATCCAGTAATATTAGCATCCAGAAAAAGGCTCCTGAGCCATTTATAACTCTTCCCAGTAGTTGGAGAATAGCAGCATATTGTGGCAAAGTTCAGAGAAGTTTACACAGAAACTTTCCTGCAGTCTCTACTCTTATAGCTGCCCCCCATAAGAAAGAAACAGAAGGAAGATGGCAACTGCCACTGCTGGAATAGGACTTTACTCACATGCACAGTAATATTGAGCCTCCTTTAAAGTAATCATTATATCATGCTAACACTGTGTATGTGTATGCACATATATGCATGAAAATATACTTATATACACACATATATTATAGTACATAATATATGAAATATACATAGTGAATGCATATGCATATACATAAATATGTTGGATAAATATGCAAGTGAGATAAATACCACTTTCTATGGCTGCTAAAGAGGAACATTATGAGGATCAAACAAGATAATGATGTGAATGAGCTTTGTAAACTGGAAAGTGTAATATAATTATAAAATGTGATTATTTTGAGGAAATGAAGCCATGGCAATGCCTGTCCTTTTGAACTGCAGTTCACTGCTTTCAATGCTATCCCCAGAATCAAATATTTCACATCTTTGGAGCCAGCATTTCCTAAAATCCCAGCAGACTGCACTGTTTTCTACTAGGTGGCAAGCCCATCTATCTTGTGGTTGTTTGTATATGCGGCAACTGCTCTGCTTTGGGTAACTGATGACAGCCCAATGCTTAATGACAGTCAGGAGTAATGACCCACGGCTGAAGATGGAGGTAGCAGGCACCAGCTAAACTGGGCAGGCACTTCATGAAAGAGACAAAATTCCATTGCGAGCCATACCACAGTACAAGTGCTACCACTCCAGTGAAAACAGAAGTTCTCCAAAGGGTAGAATCCATACTGTCTTCTCAGGAGTTAATGGATGAAATATTGTATTCATGCTACATATTTATGTAAGGAAACATTTCCATGGGACTTTAATTTTCACAATGATGGGGGTCAAGAGAGCATTTCACCACGCAGTGCATGTGAGGCAGAAGGATGCTGATATTACCCCAAGACAAAAGAGAGTGATATCAGGTAGGAGGCTTAAAAAGCAGAGCTGCAACACCCACTGGGGGCAAGCAGGCAAGAGAAGAAAACAGTAAGGCTTTGGTCAAAAGGAGAATAAAAAGGGAGACAAGGAGTACCAATATGTATGGTATGGTAGCAGGACTCAGATGATTCCAGAACTGAGAGCAGGGGGTTCCATTATTTGCCAGTCTTCCCCGAGACATTAGCCATACATTAACCTTTGGGAAGTGTTTGTCACAAAGTAGGCAACTAATAGGTATTCACTGATTGTTTACTTCCAGTTGGAGTGGCCTAGAAGACAAAATATTTTGCACATGGAGCTTGATTGATTTCAGGAAAATAGCTAAGCCTTTAAGAGGGAGGCTCTGAGACCTCATGAGCAAGCAATCCATGTTTCTAGCCACCAAACAGCAGAATCATTCTATTTAGAAATTTGCATAATATATGCTACAATAAGGAGTTCACTATTCCTTATGGCTGTCAGAGTTTAAAAAATATATATTAAAAGTTTGTATTTGATGAATGAATCAATGTTATACAAGTAGAAGATCTCTGGTGGAATTCTGCAGAGTATAAGTACCTATCAGAATCAATATACCCTTCAAAACCTCAATGGACCAGAATGATGAGGTAAAACCATTAAGATGAAAAGTCATTGGGTATCTTAGGATCCTGAATTTAGATTGGAGAGAGACTTTAGTCTATCTCCTGAAATTTACAGATGAACAAACAAAGACCCAGAGAAGGTAAATAACTTTGACTTGTCTGAGGTTATATGCTGAGAGCACATAAAACCACAGCCTCATACTTCAATCTAGCTCTCTTTCTACTGCTCCAAGCTTAGTCCTTCCAAAAAAAATCAATGGTAAAATTACAAGATAGGGAAGAACTGGCTTAATAGCAAGTCATTGAAAAATAAAAAGGTTGGGAGAGGATAACTGAGCTCTGAAGGGTGTGAACCCAAAGCTGTCAAGCTGGGATGCAGGAATCCAGAAGAAGGAGAGAGAGAGAGAAAAGCCTGAGTTATTGGGGCTGGAAGCAGGATTAGGGAGACCCAGGAGGTAGGGTTGGAAATAAATGACAGAAGTGTGGTGAATGAGGGGAGTACATTTGAGGCAATTGTCTTTAGTTCTCTCCATCATATGGAGGGAGGAAGGGTGGAGGGGGCATGGCATGATACTAGTCCATGGTACCTCCTCCAAACATCTTCCTATTATTTCCCCAAATGTTCCCCTCTACTCTTCCTACTTCATTCTCTTAAGGTCTATTTGTCTACTACCCCCAATTCACTCTTCATTCTTTCCTGTCCCTGCATTCTATGTGCATTGACTCCCCAGGAGTGAGACAGGGACATCAAGTACCAGTTGGGCCACCAAAACCCTAAGTGTTAGCCACAGCTACTGACCCTCTTGCATTAGGATCACCACTTCCGGATCTGTGTATTTGTGTAACTGAGTGGAAATGTTTGTCTTTGTGTATCTGTTCATCTATAACTTTAAGGAAGTAAGGAAAACTTCTCAGGAATGAAATTGATTCCCTCTTACTGGACCTCTCCAAACAAAAGCTGAAATAAAGATTTTGAATCACCCAGGGTCACAATTTCTGAGTCACCCTTCATTCTGCCCAACCATCCCTCAACCTCCCTGTTATTAACCCTCCACAGCATTTTTCACATTCATTCCTTTCTCTCCATTCACAGAGCCATCACTCTAGCTCATGTCCTCATCACCTCCTGCTTGGACCACTTTAATAGCCTTCTAATTGGTCTCCCTGTGTCCAGTCTCTTTCCTTTCCAATCTATCCCCATATAGTTCTCAAACTAATCATAGATCTCTTGTGTGATTCCTCTCCTCAAATGTTCTCCATTGCCTTTAATATAAAACAAAACTCTTGTCCTGGAATTTATTGGTCCCACCTCCCTTTCTAGTCTTATTTCAGATTAATCCCCTTCACATCCTCTTTTCCAGTTACACTGACCTCTAGCTAACTTCCTACATGTGCCATTCTCCCTAGGGCAGCTAGGTGGCATGGTGGCATGGTGGCACTGGCTCTAGAGTCATAAGGATTTGAATTCAACTTTGACTTCAAACACTTATTAGCTGGGTGATCCTGGGTAACTCGCTTATACTTATTTCCCTCAGTTTCCTCATCTGTAAAATGACCTGAAGAAGGAAATGACAAACCACTCTTGTATTTTTGCCAAGAAAACCTCAAATGGGGTCACAGAAAGTTGGAAACAACAGAAAGGATTTAATACCATTCTCCTATGTCTGTGCTTTTGCACAAGCTGCACCCTGTGTTTGCTATGCATTGGCACTTTATCTTCACATGCAAGTATCCTTCTCTTCCTCCAAAATATAGTTTAAGTGCCAATTCCTACATATGGTTTTTCTCTGATTTTCCTAGGTGTTACTGCCCTCTTTCTCTTAAAATTACTTTGTATTGCTTTGCATATGCTTTTCATTTAACTATCTGTATACATAAGGTATCTCCCCTGGAGAATGTAATCCCCTTTAGGACAAGGGTTCCTTTATTTTTGCGTTTGTATTCCTACCCCTTCTGATAGTGCCTTGCACAGAGTAGGTGTTTAATTAATATGTCTAGTAGAATTGAATCGAAAGATTGGATAGACTTGACATGTATTTCACACTGAGAGTTCTTGTTCAGGTCTGTGTTGAACTAGTTAGCCTCTGAGGTTCACTAACTGTGATTTTGAAAGGTTTGTGTTACCTGTAAGTTCAATATAAGCCAAAAATTTGATGAAATTGAAAAAAATAGTCATGTATTCTTATTATGCATTAGCAGTAGAATCCAGAATGAGGAAGGTAGGGAAATTGGTACAGAATCACCATTCTGAAAATTGAAAAGAACTGAAAGAAATTATGTTGTCCATCTTCCTAAGCCTTTGCCTTCAGGTAGGTAGAGTATTACCATCTCACCTTTACAGATGAAGTACCTAGGGTCTAGTAACTTGCTAAAGGTCACAGACACTAGTAAATGAAAGAAATCAATTCTCTATATTGCCTCAGAACACAGTATTTTTCCACACCATGCTGCCTATCTCTAAGAATGAATAGGAGGTTACATTGAGTCTCCTTGTCAATATTCTTAATTATCTATTGGGGGAGAACCATTTAACTCAGTTGACTAGATCATGGATCCCATGGTGCCAAAGTTGGGGGTTTGATTCCTTTATGCATGTGGAAATGTTCCCTCCTACTACCACCACCATCCATAAGAAGAAGAAAAAAACTTTACCACATATCTTATTTCCCATTTCAGAAACTGAATTTTGGTGTCAAGTGACAATATTCTCTCATTTTCCCTGAAAATCTTCAGTTCCCAGGGGTGCGGAGGAAACTGCTTCAACCTTGAAAAGATTTGCAGCTGCTCATGAGAGCATTAACTTGCCCTCTGTAGAAAAATCTGAGGGGCATGTTTTAATCTGCCAATTATTGAGACCCAGCTGCAGGCACATGGAAGTACACCTTGTTTGGAGTGTCTGCTTTTTTCCTTGATTATTTGCATAGGAGCAAAAAAGTTTTCCTCCAACAGGGAGAGAAATTTCTGTCTCTTGTTTCTAGCTAGGAAGAAAATTGGTAGATGCTGAGTTGGCTCTCTGGAGGAGCAGATGTAGAGTTCACCTGGCTAACAATTGAAAACTAAGGCGGTTGCTTAGAAGCCTACCAAAGGTTAATTTATATGCATGCATCTCCCACAAAGCAGCTCCCTTTATGACTCTGGAAAGAAACAACTTTCTGGCTGGAAATGAGTTAGCACAAAAACATTACCTTTGCTTCTCTGCCTTCCCTATCCCTCACTCCCCCACACACCAATAAACAAAATGTAGAGCCTTTCATTTGCCCTAAGGGATACTAAAATCCTTACTGTAGCATGAACTGTGTAAGTTTCTAAATAGAAAATCCATTATTTACATAAGGTCAAGATCTACAGACCTGCCGTTTGGTGGCCAGGGACATGGACTACTGGTTCAAGATGTCCCAGAGATTGCCTCTCAGTGGCTCAACCATTTCCCCAAAAACTAAATAGATCCCTTTGCGAGACTTGTGATGTCTTCTAGGCCACCACAATGGGAAGTGATCAATGAATCAGAAAGCACTTAATAAGTGCCAAGGACTGTTTGACATGAAGGGGAGAGAGAGAGAGAGAGAGAGAGAGAGAGCATAAAAATATAATAATCCCTCCTCTCAAGGAACTCACATTCTATTGGGGAAACATAAATAGATATAATTACCTTTAGACTTCATTTATATAGAATAAATAGATATATACAGAATAAATAAGCACATCAAAGAGGTAATTCTCATTCTACCCAGGAATTCTTTTTCTCCTAGGGAATACTGGAACCACTGAGAGCATCTAGTTTACTGATCCATTTGTTTACACCTATACGGTTTAGAAAACTACATTATAATTTGAATATAATTTGGTAGATCAAAGAGAGTAAGAAGCTTGAGTAGAACATGTGGAAGAAGGTACCTAGAAAGACAGATAAATGCAGATAGTTCAGTGGAAGGAGAACTGGCTCTGGAGTAAGAGGGCCTTAGTTTATATCCCATCTCTGATAAATGCTATCTGTGTGGTCTTGGACAAGTCACTTAACCAGTCCTTGGGCTCAGTTTCCTAATCTGTAAAATGAGGAGATTGAACTAGAAGGTTTCTAAGGTAGTTCCATTCTAGCTCTAAAGCTATGAACCTATGTACAAAGATGGTATTACTGCTCAATTTCAAGCAGTTTGAATTTTTCCCCCCTGAGAATAAAACTGGATTGCTTTCAGTATTTTCTCAGTTTTCAAAAGTTGTGAGCAGACTGTGCTTCAAAAATAACACAGTGAAAAGACTGAACAAAAAGTTTCATGGTGAAAGAAACTGAATGTTATTAGTAACTCAAAGAGTCATTTGGAAGTTTAAATGAAATACCCTTTGTGCACTCCAATGATGCCTTCTAGAGATACAAATGTAAGATATGAAGAGTAACCTCTGAGATGCTTTTTATTTCATCCAATTCCCCCTCCCTGGAGTTAGAAGGAGAGGACCAAGGAAATAAAGATGTTCCTTATCCCTACCCCATATCATGGCTGGACTTATAATGAGCCAGAGTAAGTATGCTTTAAGACATAGACCTCATGCCCTCAAATTTGCCCTCCACATCTCTTAAAATTCCAACAATAAACTAAGACATCAATTTGGTTTTATAGGAAAAGAGCCAGAGTGGGTTAAAAGTCATTTGCGTATGTGTACATGTGTGTACGTATGCACATATGAATGGTATTCGTGGTCACATATACAGACATATATGTATGTATGCTTTATACACAAATATGCCTTGTCTTCCAAATTAGGCTATAAATTCCTTGAGGGAAGAGACCAGGGATTATGATTTTTTATTCCTCTCCATGCTGACCAATGGTATACTGTTCACATTCTTCTTATTTATGGATTAACTTGTGTATTACAGAAAACTGAGTTGGTATCTTCTGCCCATACTGGACTATAACCAGTAGGGGAACAAGTACAGTGTCATCTTGATGTAGATACAAACAGTGTCCTAAGAATTAATAGCAAGGTTTACTTCCCCAGGCCCACTGAGGGAGTTTGAGGCTTATTCTGTAGCCCATCCTGTAACCCAAGGGTGCCTTAATGCCCCTTCCCCTTATCTTGAAATACCATGCAACTTGTACCAAAAGAATTGCTTATTTCCTTCCCTTATCCTGTGTTCCCTATCCTGTCATTCCTCTTTCACATCTTGTGTCATGACAATTTTTCCTTACCTTGCAAGCAATTACTTTCCTCACCTTGTTTTTTTAATTGATTTGTTTATTTACTTTTAGTTTACAAGATTCAGTTCCAGAATCTCTTGAGTTTCACATTTTCGCCCCTCCCAAACCCCGCCCCCCCCCCCCATGGCGGCATGCAATCAAGTATAAGATCTGGAAATACTTTCACATTGGACATTAGTCTGGTTGTAAAGAAAGGTTGTAACTGATGGAATGAACAATGGGAAAGAAGAAACAAAACCAAACATGGAAAAGAATGATAGCATGTAGTTTGCTTCAGTCTCCATTTAAACTCTGTTCTTT
>JAQQSV010005444.1:0-14540 GCA_028646515.1 Pseudochirops corinnae | reverse complement strand
GGGGGACACACTGGGATGGCTGTTTTGGGGTGGTGGGTGGGGGAAAGAGGGGGAGAAAATATGTAACTCAAAATCTTGTGGAAATGAATGATGCAAACTATAATAAAATTTAAAAAAAAAAAAAAGTCCATCTCACAAGTGGGATTCACAAGCTCTGTGTTTTAACACTCAACCCAAAAACCAAGCCAATACAGGGGCATCTCCAAATTCTATTACCATTACACACACTTACTAGCTGTGTGACTTTGGGCAAGTCACTTAACCCCAATTGCCCTCCAAAAAGCAAAAATAAAATAAAATTTAAAAAAAGATACAAGGAATGTTGAAGATAGTCCCTTCTCCCCAGCAGTTCACAATCTAATGGTGGAGACAACATGAAAATAATAACATGCAAACAAGCTATATGCAGCATAGGTTAGAAATAATCAAAAGAAGCAAAACACTAGAATTAAGAGGTTTGGGAAAGGTTTACTGTGAATAATAGTACTTTAGCTGGGACTTTCAGGAAGTCAGGGAATCTAGGAGTCAAAGATGAGAAAAGAGAATGCTTCATGCATCAGAAACAGCCAGTGAAAAAATCTGGAGTTGGGAGATGAAGTGTCTTCTTTAAGCAATAGCAAAAAGGCCAAGTTCACTGGACTGAGGAATACATGGTAGGGGTGGTGAAGCGACGATTTAAGATTAGAAATGTGGGGGCAAGCTTATGAAGGGTTTTAAATGCCAGATGATTTTCATATTAAGTCCTGAAGGTGATAGGGAGCTACTGAATTTTATTGAAAAGAGGGAATGATACGTGACATAGTCAAATCTTTGCTTTAGGGAGATCACTTTGACAGTTAAATATACATATGGAACATAATATGCATGTGTACATATGTGATAACCAAATAGAGGAATAATCTGTCATTTACTCTAATACGTTGATTACTGGACATAATTTTGTTCAATAAATTTTTAAATGTACTATTTATTCAATAGCAAAAATTCACAATGGGTTTGTTCAAATTTACACTTGCCATAATCTTAAGAAAGGAATATATAGGAAGTAGACTTCTAATTTCATTGAAAATTCCTCACTGAGGTAACTGCCTCTACCAATGTAAGTCTTTAAATGCCTTATTGATAATTAAAATTTCTACTGATTGATTTGCTATTTCGACAGCAAAAATAATTCCTATTGTGTTGTTGACATTTTGATTGAAAGACTTTAAATAAATTAGCAATACCAGTCAAAATTAGCACAGAAGATAAATGACAAGATTTTAAAGAGTTGCCTAGACAGGTGATTTGCCCAGGATCACAGACAAAATGTGTCAGAGTCAGGACTTGAACTCAGTTCTTTTTGGTTTAAAGAATGGCTGTTCATCAAAACACAACTTAGTGTGACTGTCCCTGTGATAATATATGATAATACTTTATTAAGTAAAAAACAAAATAGCAATGACAACTGATATTTATAGAGATCTTTAAAAGCCTACAGAATATGTTGTGAATATTATCACATTTGAGGCGCAAGACAATCTTAGGATAGATATTAGTGATGTTATTATCCCCATTTTTACAAATGATGAAACAGATTGTCTATCCATGGTCATTTAGCTAGTAAGTGCCAAAGGCAGGGTTTAAATCCAGGTTTCCTTACTCTCAGTATAACAAGCACTCTATGATTTCAGTAATTTGTTTCCATGTTTGATAAATTTTAATTCTAATATGTATGGCTTAAATGTATTTCTATCCAGAACAATCACCAAAGTATCCTAAATCCCAGTCTTTTCACTACTTCTCTTGTTGAATGTGCAAAGTATTTTTATCTCTCTAGGTAAATTGCAAAACCACCTTTCAAGATCTTATAGAACCTCATCCTTTGATTTCTGTGTTTTTCCATTTCTCTCCTCCTCACCCCACCACATAACACTGAATCGGAAACATAGAAGGTGCTTAATAAATGGTTGTTGAAAAATAAACAAATGTTCTGCTTTAAAATTACTGTCACATACTTGTTGTAGAAGAGCTACATTTGCACCCAGAAAATGACACTGGCAACCTCCTAGATTAAGCAGGAATCTGGGGAAGGCATTATTTATGACTCTGGCAGAAGGGAAAGAACTGGTTGTTCCTTATTGCCAAACAGGAGAGTCATAAAAAAAAAGTGTGGAGAAGCTGGAGTGAGACAGAACCCCCTCTGTGCCCATTGACTGTTGCTTAAAAAACAGATTCTTTACATTTGTGGAATCTAAAGAATGAATCATGGTGATAGGATTTTTAGAGTCTTTAGGAGATTGTTTCTGAAATATTAGGAAAATGCAAGGAGCAGAAAGCCAGAATGTCTCACCCAGAATGTCTCACCTTATATTTCATTTGCTTAGAAGTTTCATTTCTACTATAGCTAACAACCTGTGCTCATGGGAATTAGGCCCTCCTAGAGAACAGTCACCTACAGATAATCCATTGTAACTTTACCAATAGTTTAGATCAGTGGTTCTCAACCTTCCTAATGATGCGACCCTTTAATACAGTTCCTCATGTTTTGGTGATCCCCAACCATAAAATTATTTTCCTTGCTACTTCATAACTGTAATTTTGCTCCTGTTATGAATCATAATGTAAATATCTGATATGCAAGATGTATTTAAATTTAACATAACCCACAAGTTGAGAACCGCTGGTTTAGATGGTTCTCCTCTACTGTACTAGCAAAGGTTTGAGTTAAGATACTGAAAAGTAGCAAAAAGGACAAATGCAATAATTTTTTTTTCTTTTCCTTTTTTGCCTCCTAAAAGTATAAAAGCAAATTATTAGCTCCCCAGAAGTCCACTTGGGGAAAATAGAATAGAATCACAATGCCTGTCTTGGGCTCTGCTGGAAATGACTTTACTGGAAGATGCTTAGACTCTCTGCTTTAAATCAACGGGAGGGGAAGGGGCACGGAGAAGAAGGAGGAGAAGTAGCAAAAGAACTGTCCTTGGGTGCTCCTCCGCTCACCAGAGATGAGCACAGCTGCTTCTTTCCCTGTGGCCATCAGAGAATAAAAGCAAAGAGCTAAAAAGAATGAAGAGGAAGAAATTGCCTTCCTGTTCCTTTGCCTGCCAAAAAAAAAAAGGGAGGGGGGGGAGGAAAAAGCTAAAAAAGGCTGAGAAGGCTCTGTACTCTCTCCTTTGTTCTCATTGCTCTCATCAAATCATATGGAATCATTTTCCTTCTTAGTAGAATGTCTGTATCTTCTGTAGCTTCCCCTAAAGTCTAGAGACAAAATTTTGCTTTCTATATTCTAAGCTATAGAACCTTTATAAGGCATAAATTTAAGAGGTATTATAGGATTCTCTAAAGATTCCTTTTTAAAGAAGAGATAATGATGGAATTCCTCACCCCCACCCCCACGTACGGTAACAACAGAAAACTGTCATCTTAATACAGGCACATGACACATTACTTCTCCCTTTCTCAAATGGCATTATTCTGAAAGGAACAAAAAACTTAGAAGGTAAAGAGAAAAGTCAATAAAAAATCATGCTCTTAGTGAAGACAGCTTAGCAGGCATGCCTCTAATATTGACTCCTTTCCAAAATCGTTTCTTACTGCAAATCAGACAAGCTATGAAAAAAAGAAAAGAAAAAGCAGCTGTTTTACTCAGAAGGTGTTTTATTACCTTCTATTTTAAATATAATTGTTTCTTTGCCCAGAGTGAGCTTTTGACAGAGCATAGATGAGAAGTCTGATTCATAAGCCTGAGGTGTTCTATTACTTGGCGTTGAACCTCTAAGAGAATGTGAATGGGTGGATTCCAAGTGTAGTCAGGTCAAGGCAGGAGGCCACCACTGCCTAACATCTGTGCTGTCTTACATAAAGATAAGAGGTCATTTGGTGAAGCAAAATACAACAAGGTGCCTCTCCTATTAAAGTGGCACCCATTTTAAAAAAAAAAGCTTTAAAAAGAAATCTATGAAGTCAAATACCTAGTGAATAAAGGTTAAATTTGCATGAAAATTAAGTTCATATTATCAGCTCAGAGGTTCAGAGGTACTTGTCAGACATCCAGTGAAGTATTTTTCATTCAACATTAATTCCTTCTTCATCAATTGGAGAGAAAAAAAAATGAAAGGAGACGAAATTTGTTTTTGCAATACATCTACTTCCTCTTTCGATATGTTTTAAAATGAGGGGTAGCTAAGCCAGCTCTTATGAACAAGCACAATGACCCCAGATAATGAAATCTTTACGTGGAAGAGCCTAAGGAGTTTACTTCCAGAAAAGAGTAATAACATGCATTGGAACAGCATTGTTCCATGATTCAGAGCAGGCACCTTTATTGGTTATGTCCTGCTTGCCATGCAAATAAGAGGGATTTTTTGATCAGTTGCTTAGGGAGACCAGAGAAGCCCAGAATTTTTTTTCTTTCTCTGCTGGCTTCCATGCAAGTGAAGAAAATGCTACTTGAAGAGAGTCCTTGGGTCTTAATCTCCACCTCCCCCATCCCCCACTCCCAGTCCCCAGAAGCACAAAAATAAGGACCTCTGTTTGCCTTTTTGTCTTTTTTCATTATACATTTTAGGTAAAAGAGTACTGGTAATAATGTGAACTTGAAAAGGAGAAGAGCAAACAATGACAGGTACAGAGATATAAGTACAAACCAAACTTTGCTACCAGTCAAGGTATCAGCTAGGTGGCTCAGTGGATAGAGTACTGGACTTGGAGTCAGGAAGACCTGAGTCTCAGGCATTTACAGGTCATATATCCTTGGCAAGTCACTAACTCTCTGGTTGCCTAAGAGGCAGCTAGGTGGCTCAGTGGAGAAAGCACTGAGCCTGGACTCAGGAAGTTGTTTTTCAGTCTTGACCAACTGTCCATCACCCTTTTTTTTTTCTTAGGAAAGATCCTAAAGTGGTTTGCCAGTTCCTTTTCCAGTTCATTTTACAGATGAGGAAACTGAGGCAAACAGAGTTGAATGACTTGCCCAGGGTCATACAACTATTAGGTATCTGAAGTCACTTTTGAACTCAAGAAAATGAGTCTAACTCCAGGCCTCGCACTCAGATACTGACTAGCTGTGTGATCTTGAGTAAGTCAATTAACCAGTCCAATATCTTTGCCAATAAAACCCCACAGAAAGTATGGTCCATGAGGTCACAAAGAATCAGACTGGACTGACCAACTGCACAACAACAAGGTGTCAGGGCAACTACATGGAGAGGTAGCCAAGTCAATAGTAGCTTAAACATGGATTTGTCTAGCAGTTATATTATATTTGGAAGTGAACTTGGTAGACCAAATGTTTTGTTCAAATTTCTTCAAGTCTAAACTCACTCTCTCCAAGGACTGATGTGCTGTAAGAGAGAGTTGGCCCAAATATCGGGTGGAAGTATTTATACTTCATTTCTTGCTATACCTTTTGGGGAAATTTTCTTTTGTAGAAGCAAATTGGTGTTAGTTGGCTAATCAAAATTTGAGGCACTAATCACTAAGGATAACATTAGGGACAGTACAATGGAATGATGTTTTACAAGATGGGATTATATAATGATACTCCTAATTCCTCATGGGTACCCCTAGAGCTATAAGGAGGGAGATGTAGCCCTCTGTGTTCTGAGAAACCTACCTGCTTGGTTTGGGAGAGGAAAGTCCAAGATTATAAGAGCCACACATTAGGGATCATCCAAAATAAAATTGAGTCTTCTCATTTGGGAGGCTTTCTGGAGAGGTTTCCTTCTTAGAATTTTCACTATTGGATGTTCTCTTTTGGGCAATCCCTTAGAGAAAAAAATTGGCAAATTTTGCTTTTGTCTCATTGTTTTATAATGTAACTGTACAATCCTTTTCCTCTAGTGAATGATTCCTTAACATTCTGCCCCTATCCACGCTCCACATGACTAAGAAGAATCTTCTTGGAAGCATATGCACTTTTATGCTACCTCTGTTGAGGTTTACTTATTATACCAAGTATATCTTCTACCTCACCCCTCCGCCATATCCTGGAATGAACCTAAGCACTATTGTGTGGCTGCTGCTAAGAGCAGAGCTCTGCTGTACTAAGTCAGAATGTTGTGATGGGCCCGTGATTGCACTTCTGTTGGGTCAGAAGTGCTATTGGCATTGCCAATGGGATGTGACTCCCATACTGGACAAATAGTTTCAGGCTAGAGTATAACTCCCCCTGGAGAGCTTCCTATGATAGAAAAGGTTAGGAACTGCCATGAGGGATAGCTCTGACAACTCCAATGAATTCTACTCAAGTATTCTAGGGTTTAGATCCCTCTTTCCCCCAGTAGTTATTCTCTGCAATGTGGGAAATTTGTTCTGCTGTCAGTTGGCCAACTCTAAGGGATCCAAGAGCTCTTAATATCCTAAACTCAGAAGATTTTCCCCAAGACTAGAAAATTCCTATTGGAAGAACGTATGTATGCTCAGGGAAAAAGACAAAATGTAAAATTTAAAAAATAATAAAAAAAAAACAGAGTTCTCTAGGTCAGTTTATGTGTTCTACCTACCATGTGTAGAAACATACAGAGAGAGAGAGAGAGAGAGAGAGAGAGAGAGAGAACACACAAGACAGAAACAGAAATAAAAACAGAGAGACAGAGAACAGAGAAGAGACACATAAAGAGAAAGACAGACAGAAACACAGAGATAGAATGATGGAAAGGATAGAGACAGAGAGAACGAGATGAGAATAATAGAGATATTTCCAGTTAAGTATTCATGATCAAGAATGAAAGCTGTCATGCTATCATACTTCTAAAAATGTAACAATTAATATTCTCATCAAAACACTTGGGTTGCTTTTGGCACATTTGTCCACACTCTCAATTCTAGAAAGGTCTCTCATCTCCTGGAAAGAAAAATAAAAGCATTGTTCTTTCAATAGTGATGTTGTTTTGGTGGTCTTTCAGAAGGAAAGACAGCAAATCACTGCAAAGTCCTTTGCTCTCATTTCCAATGACATCTCAAATGGGAAAATTCAGAATGAAAACAAAATTCAGAGTTCCATCAGCACACTTTTTAGGCAATCCTAAAATTAGGAATCTAGCATGGTTTGTACTCTAACTGTTGGGGTCTCTCTTTTCATCCATCATCTGCTTGGCTCTGTCCATATACAATTATAGGACTTAGAACTGTTTGGCAGCTTCATTTTCATTTCTGAAAACCAAACAGTTCTTTTGCCATTGATGTAAAAATTTCACAGGAAATTCCAAAAGAAGAAAAAAACCCACACCCATATACACACACACCAAAAAAATTATTTTAAGCTACTCAAATACAATTATGTAAAAATTATATCAGAGATGAAAAATTTAAGATTTCCTCGAAATTGTTAGGTACCAAGTTCCAATAAGCTTCCCCTTAAGACAATTAATTGCTGGTCATCAGCAATACAAAGGCATCTAGTCTCGTTCAGGGTGATACAGTCTGACTATTCTGTATTTTTCTTTTCCATGTCGAAAAAAGTCACATTTAATTCCCCCAAATCCAATCCCTCACATATGCTTTGAAGGTAAATTGAGTTCTTAGAAAATCTCCTAGTAGAAAGAGAAGAGGCTAATATTTTCCAGGTTATAAGAGTCAAAGGCAACACAGCTGGTTGACCTAAAAGGCAGTTTACAATTACCTTCAAGGTTCATTTCTTAAGGACACAGAGCACATTCACAGCAGTCTTTCCTTGAAGAGTAGTCACAGTTTACTCATCAATCCCACACAGAAAATGGGCAAAATCTCACAATTAAGTGACCACTGCTGTTGCTAGAAGGAATGCCAGAAGCTTTACCAGTAGTAAAGGGTAGTTGGTAAGGGTATGGCTCCCATTACAACAGCATCATATAGACAGTTGATATAAAATATTCCCTCTATAAAGCTGGAGTTCATTTCTCTACAAACATACATAGCATTAGTGAAAAGGTAGCACATACATAGAGCTTACTAAAATATAGGCATGACCACAGGGAACACATCTGGTTGAAGCAACTCATAACTCTAACACTTTAGGGTCCTGCTTGCTGTTCTTTCTCTTTTCATGGTGCGCTAATGCTGCTTCCCTCTACATGCACTGCCTCTTCAGGGTATGCCACTCAATTGGATTCTCTAGGCTTGTTGCTTTCAGTAGCATGGTCAGGTCTGTCTTTCTTCTCAGCCAACAGAAAGCATATTCATTTGAACTGGCTCTGGCTTTATGTCCCAGGCCTGCTTTCTGCTGGGTACAGAATGACCTACTGAGTAAGTAGCTAAATACAAGATTCCATGAACAGGAAGGGAATGAAAAGATAAAATCCTCCTTTTCCCTAAGAGGCCATGAACTATTCCAAATCTCAAGGCCTAGATTCTTCTTCCATAACAGATTTCATCTCTGTTTCTAAATGCCACACTCTTCAGACCTGGGTCCTGATTTGTTTGATTCCTAGGTAGTGTCTCTCTCTCTTTTTTTTTTAAATATTACCAGGCACAGGAGGATCCTTGGTTAGTCAATGCCTAATTTCTCTGTAATTTCATCAACATCACACCTACTAAAGGGATAACAAGGTACAGGCAATTGTTTATGCTTTCTTTAAGACTTTAACATATCCTTGCTTTTATCTATAACTTATTTTCTGATTTCATTAACTGGCTGGGTAAAATCAATTGATCAGTGGTATCCTGGTCAATGTGAGAGATCATACCTAAGAAGGAATCCCAGTGTAACTCTTACAAGTACATATGTGTGTATCCATGCATACACACAAACAAACATACATGCATGCATATGTATATATATATGTGTATATATAACATATATATACATACACACATTATACTTATCTATGTACATGTATTTAAGTAATCAAGCAGTGTCAAGCCTTCTTCTAAGGCTTTTTAGATAGGGGCACAATAAAGAGTCCTTAACCTAATTCTTTTTTAATACCAATATTCTCTTGGTGATGTTGTATGGCTTCAAATCACATATTATAATGTTAAAAGAAAATCTTTGTCCCACAACCAATAATTTGACTCATTACTAGAGAAAGTGATATACTTCCATCTGTGTTGATTTGCTCAATTTAAATGTAACTAGAAGATAAAAAAGAATGCTGTAACTAGAAGGGACAACTCACTATGTTTCTATGGAAAGAGAAATAGTAAGTAGATTGGTTGCACTAGTACTTAAAGATAACAAGAAACATAATTTTATGAGAACCATGAACATCTGACCTTGCATTGCCGATGATGAGCTTGAGCAAAACAACCACCATGAAGTTAATTGTGTTTTATATACTAATATATATTGCAGATTGTTAAATCTGGTCTCTCAAAATGCTCTTTAGGTTGATAGAGGTTGTTATGTGAAAGGAGTTTTCATAACAGATTTAGTCTTTCCTGGAATACCAAATGTTTGTCCCATAGGCACAATATCAAACACAAGCACAAGACAACAAAGAATTGGAGAAAGAGACAGTGAACTAATCATCTCTTTCCTGCGTTAGCAATCATCATAGCTGGGAAGGGTCACAAACATATCTGGAAAATTCTTCTGAAGAATACTAGATAATTAATCTTTTCTGCATTCTAAATGAGAAGTTCACCTTCACTTACCAAAAAGTACCAACAACCTACAAGCACAAAAATTGGCCAGCCAAATAAAATTTCATCTCTTATAATAGTGCTAACATGAACAATGAAGTCAAAAACTGCCATGAAGGGGGCAGCTAGATGGTGCAATGAACACAGCATGAGGCCTGGAGTCAGGAGGACCTGAGTTCAAATTCAGCCTCAGACACTTAACATTTACTAGCCATGTGACCTTGGGCAAGTCACTTAACCCCAATTGCCCTGCCTTCCCCCCTCCAAAAGGCAAATAAATAAATAATGCCATGAAGAAGCTACATAAACATAGTCCTTAATATTTGGTGACATCAGTACTAATTAGAAAGTGGAAAAAAGCAAAAGTTGAGTCAGGAAATATGGTTTGTGATAAAAAAAAAAAAGGAAGAATTCAAAAGCACATCTTCTATAGCTATCTCTGAACTCCAGATTCCTGAACATGCTTGGTTATGTCAGACCTTGGTATCTACTTCTCTAAGGAGTAGCTAAGGAACTTCATCTAACTGTCAAAAAGCTCATTTTAGAAGACTTATGACATGATGTTTAAGGTTACAATTCAGTTAAGAGTTTACACCCTAAAAAAAAAGAGTTTAAACCCTTGAAAGTCCTTCTTTTCCTTTCATACTTTTTTTTTTGTAAGTGCAGTGTTCAAGATAGAGTCATGCATGAAATTACTCAATCTATTGTTCAACCAACAAGTCTTTATCAGTCTCCTACTATGGTGCTACGTACTTTGCAAAGCACTTAAAATGCTCTCATGGAATTATATTTTAATGGGGGAAATAATCTAAATGTATAAGGATGGGTGAATGTATATAAGATATTGTATATGTATGTATGCATGGATATATAAGCTATATACATGGTAAGTTAAATCTAGAGAAGAAACCTAGCAGCTGGGGAGTACAGAAAAGGCCTACTGCAGAAAACAGCATCTGAGCAGTTTTTATAGAAAGAAGGATTCTAACAGGCAATTTTCCTTCCTTCATTCTGCCCTGTATCTCCTGTTCTGCCTACTTTCAACTCCAAGAAATAATATGCTGCTCCCAGATTAAACTCATCTCATCTTCTTGTTATTGCTCAGTGTTTCATTCATGTTCAACACTTTATGACCTCCTGATCCATAACTCCACAGGTCCTGTTATCCTCCAGTATCTCTTGAAGTCTTTCCAAATGCATGTTCATTGTTTCCAGGACTCTATCTATCCATCTCCTCCTTTGCCATTCTCTTTTCATTTTGCTTTCAATCTTTTACAATAAATCCTATCTTCTCACTATGTGGCCAAAGTATTTAAGTTTCAGCTTCAGTATTTGACCTTACAGTAAATAACCTGAATTAATTTCTTTAAGTATTTATTGATTTGATCCCCTTTCTGTCCAAGGGACTCTCAAAAGTCTTCTCCAGCAGAACAATTCAAAAGCATCAATTTTGCAGTGCTTAGCTTTCTTTGTAGTTCAGCTCTCACTGCCACTGGAAAAAACGATAGCTTTGACTATATGGACCTTTGTTGGTAAGGTGACATCTCTCCTATTTTATTATACTGTCTAGATTTGCCATAGCTTACCTTCCAAGAGGCAAGCACCTTTTAATTTCGCACTTCTAACTTAAGCTTTGACTCATACCACCTCCCTTGGCACATGTCCATTCTAATCAGAGGACTGGAGGGTAGAGTTTTAAATTCTTCCCAATGCCTTCCTTTATAGAAGGAAAAAACTGGACTCAGCTCACACTACTGTACATCTGCTATTCTTTTTTATTTCGACCCTACAGCTCAATATGCCTCTGGTCTCTGTCTCTCCCCTTCCCCTGTTTTCTCTGCCTCCTTTTGTGTGTAGTCTTCAATTAGATGGTATCACTAGACCTTATCCCAGTATCTGGCACATAGTAGAAATTTAAATGTTTATTAAATTGAATTAGCTTCCTTAATATGTAGCTTTTGATGCAAATCCTACATAAAAATTGGGGCAAAAGGCAGTGCAAGCTAAAATCTTGAACCTATCTCAATCAGTACAAAGTAGAGTATTCCAATCACAAGTAAGCCTTATAGTATTTTCTAATGTTATCACAAATGAGGGCATGCTCTTATAATTACATCAAAACAAGACAAACAGATCCACTTTACCTCTTATCTAGATTGTTTTAAGAACCTCCTAATAGTACTCTGTGCTTCTCATGTCTTCCTTTCTTTAATTCTTCCTACAAATAAAGGTGACAAAGTTCTTAAAGTAGTGTTCTGACTACTGTATTATTCAATGACAACTTTTCTTTTTCTTTTCCCCTCTATGATCAAATATAAACTCCTTATATTGGCATTTATGATCCTGTGTCATCTGGTTCAAACCTCTTTTCAGATCTATTTGATATTTCTGTTGTTCAAATGCTCTGCATTTTATGTAATCTGTTCTAACTTGATTTTTTCTAAACTAATAATTTAGCCACCTATCTCTGTGCCTTGCATGGGCTGCTTCCATGTCTAGCCCTTCATCTTAACTTTTACCTCTGAAAATCTCTAGCTTCCTTCAAGTCTCAGCTCATAGGTCTCTCTGATTCCAAGCCTATTCTCTTTTATGTATCCAATTCTAACTTTTTTTTTTCTTGAGTTCCAGTTTCATGGTAACATGCATTTTGGACATCTCAAACAGGATTCCTCATCAGAACCTCAAAATTAATTTGTTCCAAAAAAAGAGCTCATTGTTTGCCCCTACCAAAGGCTACTCTTCTTCTACACTCTCCTATTATTATCAAGGGCATTGCCATCCTCCTAGTTACTTAGGCTTACATCATCCTTGATTCCTTTATTGAACTCACTCCACAAATCTAGCCAGTTGATGAATCTTATTGTTTCTACATTTCTGAAATTTTCCATCTCATTCTCTCTACTCACACAGTTGCTACCCTGGTGAAGGCTCTTATCATCTCGCATCAGCACAATAAACTCCCTTTATTCCTTACTATCCCAAAAATCCAATATAAGTCCTCTTATTTATATTCAAAGTCATTCACAACCTAGCCCTTCCCTATCTTTCTCTTCTTAGAATTTATTCCCCTCCATATACTTTATGATGCATTAACACCCATCTTCTTGTTATTCCTTGCATCTGTCTCCCAAATCTGTGCTTTTTCATTGGCTATTCCCCATTATTGGAACACTCTCATTCCTCACCTCTTCCTCATGACTTCCCTGAACTCCTTTAAGACTCACATCAAATCCCACCTTCTGCAAGAGTCCCTATACCTTACATACACTGTTAATACCTTCCCTCCAAGGATAAACCTTCTTCCTTCTTGTTTGATTTTTTTTTTTTAAATATCCAACTCTTCATGACTTCATTTGGGAGAGATACTTGGCAGAGATACTAGCACAGTCTACTATTTCTTTTTCTGGCTCATTTTACGGGTAAAGAACTGAGGCAAACAGGTTTAAGTGACTTGCCTAGGGTCACTCTGCTAGTAAGAGTCTGAGGCTGGATTTGAAGTCATGAAGGTGAGTCTTCCTGACTCCATGCCCAGCACTCTATCAACTGTACCAACTATCTCCAAAACTTTCTACCTCTCAGTGAAAAGTGGGTTTTATTCAGAGCTTCCCATCTTCACCAGAATCAATCATTTTAGTTTAAGTGGGTTTGAGTTGAAGAAATTGGGTAATAATTTTAGAAGAAAAATGAGAAGGGAAATCTATCAACTACTAGAAATACCTTTTCAACAGTGTGGTCAGAAATAAAGATGTCTCACACTCCACCTTCCTGTAGTGATTCCTTGTTGGTTGATTTACCTGGTGTGAGAGTTCTGTTTCTGCACCTGTGGGCATAGATGAAGCAATCACTAACTTGTAAGGTTGGGAGACAAGTAGAGGAAACCTGTTAGATGTTAGATCATCTGAAATTTGCATCTGTTGAGTCCATATCCTCCCTTACACTGAGGGTGACTGAGTATGATCTGGTAGCCTAGGTCAGAGCCCTGGGTAAATGGTACCCAGGGCTGGAACCCTCTGTTTTGTCAGCCATATCATCAGGGGCATCCATTTGTTTTCATATTGATAATAATCTGAAATAGTTCTGGCAACAGAAGGATCTGAACTCAAATCCTCTTTTGCAGTTGTCTCTGTTTCAGCAAGGACCATAGTTCTATTTTTTAGTCCTTTTCTGAAATCTTATCTTAAGTTCAGAAGTTGAAAGGGTACTAGATTGAAGTTAGACATAGAATCTTATCCTAAATCTTTGTGGATGTTTTCTCCCTATTCGATTGTGAACTGCTTGAGAAAAGAGAGTTTTGGGGGCCAGGAAGAGAGATTTTGTATCCCCAATGTTAAGCACATTGTTGGGTAGATAGAAGTACTTGTTGACACTTGTTTATTTAATATGACTGCTACCTATATTTGTTGTACAATTATTTCAGTCATGTCTGACTCTATGGGGCCTCATTTGGGGTTTTCTCAGAAAAGACATTGGAGTCATTTGATGACCACAAAAGTTTTATCTGGCTCAAATAACTTTGGTTTTAAAGGTAGTTTGCTGTTGTGGAAAGGGCTTCAGACTTGAAGTCAGAAGTCCTAAGTTCCAGCCCCAGCTTTGTCATTTAATAAGAATGATAGCTTATGATTTTATATGGTATATTAAGGTTTACAAACTGCTTTTTATGCATTAGAATCATTGATTTTAAGATTTTTAACAGCCTTTGTGAGGTAGGTGCTACTATTATTGCCTATTTGACAATTAAAATAACTATGGCTCACAGTCTATAAGAATCTGAACTCAGAGCTCTAAGAGCTCCAAATCACCTGCTTCAGCCACCTTCATGGCTTTTGGAAAAAACAGAAACAGCAACAGAAACAATAAAATAACTATTTTCATTTACATGTTCTAAAGGAGAAAGTCTTCACATGCTTAGACACATTCCATCTCCTCAATGCATTTAAGGCCTTTTTTTACCCTCAGCCTGGTTTAGCCCTTCTGCTGAGATGGTTTCTTTTTTTTTTTTT
>JAQQSV010005443.1:0-14540 GCA_028646515.1 Pseudochirops corinnae | reverse complement strand
GTGTTATGCTGATTGTGTTTTCACAATATTCAAATTGTTTCTTCTTGGCTCCTTATAATATTTTCTCCTTGATCTGGGAACTCTGGAACCTGGCTATAATATTTCTAGGAGTTTTCTTTCGGGGATCTTTTTCAAGAGGTGATTGGTGAATTCTTTCCGTTTCTATTTCGCCCTGTGGTTCTAAAATATCTGTGCAATTTTCCTTGAAAATTTCTTGAAGGATGATTTCCAGGTTCTTTTTTTGATCATGGTTTTCAGATAGTCCAATAATTTTTAAATTATCTCTCCTGGATCTATTTTCCAGGTCAGTGGTTTTTCCAATGAGATATTTCACATTGCCTTCTATTTTTTCCATTTATTTGGATATGTTTAATAGTATCTTGATTTCTCATAAAGTCATTAGCTTCCATTTGTTCCAGGCTAATTCTGAAGGAATTATTCTCTTCAGTGACCTTTTGAGACTCTTTTTCCATCTGGCAAATTCAGCTTCTTAAGGCATTCTTCTCCTCATTGGTTTTTGAATCTCTTTTGCTATTTGAGTTAATCTATTTTTACTGTGTTATTTTCTTCAGTCAGGTTGTTGACTCTCTTTTCATGATTTTTCTTGCATCATTCTCATTTCTCTTCCCAATTTTTCCTCCACTTCTCCTATTTGGTTTTCAAAAGCCTTCTTGAGCTCCTCCATGACCTGTAAACAATTCATATTTTTCTTGGAAGCTTTTGGTGCAACAGTTCTGACTTCGTTGTTTTCCTCCTGTTTCATGCTTTGATCCCTTTTGTCTCCCCAAAAAGGAATCTAAAGTTGGATTGCTGTGCTTGCTTTGCTTCCTTTGCTTGCTCATGTTGCCACTCATTTACTTGACTTTTGAGCTCTTTGCCACAATAGAACTCTGCTTCCAGAGGGGAGAGCTTTGTCCCAAATTACTGGGGTTTTCATAGCTGCCAGAGCTATTAGGAGGGCACCATCTCTGCAGCCCCCACAAACTCTGACTCACTGGTCACATACCTCAGGACCATCACCCAAGACCTCAATCCGGATCCAGGCAGGTTAAAGCAAGAGTGATTACCCTCTGAATGTTTGCTTGGCCCCCCTATGATCTGCAGGCCAGGAGCTCTGACACAGCCATGTGAAGGCAGCTGCATGGTTGCCACACCTCTGCTGCTTCTCACTTCAGGGGCAGGGACTGGACCCGTTCCTCCACACCCTCTCCCCCCCCACACACAGTTTCCTACAGAGTTCTACACTGATTTCTCACTTTTTCTTTGGCATTTATGGGTTGATAATTCTGGAAACCACCACTGGTGGTGGCGATCCACTCTCCAAAAGTCTGCTCCAGCCACTGGTTGGGGCCGCCCTGGGGCTAAAACCATGGACTCACAGGGGCTGGGCTAAGCTCCCAGCGTCCTGTGATGAACCCTTCCTGTCTGCCTGCCAGGCTGCCTTCAGGAGCAGATTTGTTTCTCTCTGTCACTTTGTGAGTTCTGTAACTTTAAAATTTGTTTACAATCATATTTCATAAGTACTTGAAGTGTTTACAGGGGAAGCCACGCAGTTTTCCTTCTTCTATGCTGCCATCTTGGTTCCACCCTCCTAACTCTATCAGTAACCTCTTGATGAATGAAGTCCTTAATTATCTCCCTAAACTCTATTTAACCTCCCTGATTCTCCTTCTTTCTTCTTAGTATGAGATGAATTTCTGCCCCTGTAAAGCCTGGTCATGTAACATTGTTTCTTTCTACACTCATGCACTCTCTTGGCAGTTGTTATCACAGCAGTTAAATTCTGCCTCTACCAAAACTGTGTGAAGCTTCCTCCTGTTAGTTTTCTGCTTCTTTTTGAAAGCTAAATTAGCAATTTTTTTTCTGCTACCACATGAGAACCTCCATCCTGTTCTTCTAAAGGAGAGCCTGTAATACAGTCAACTTCTCATTCAAAACAGCCAATTTTTTTTCTCCATCAGTTTTTTTTCTTGTAACAGCTTGTCCCTGCTTTTATATATAATACAGTAACCTATTAGTAAAACTCAGCTTCTACACATCCCTTACAGTGCTCTCCCCAGTTTTATTGCTATTCCTTGCAAACAAGCCCTGTACTTTTAGCCCACTCCCTTGCTAGAGAGGAATAAGGTAAATCTTCCCATCCTGGGATATCCATTTCTTCTTCTAAATACCTTCTGCTTTCAAAGAGAGGTTTGGTATTTAGCTATCTTATCCTTGCTGCCAAATGTAATGCCAACACAATATTCACAGTGTCAAGGGTGACTATGAATATGCCAGTATAGTGCTCAATCACAAAATATAACAGACTCTCCATATAGAAGAAAAGCAAAACATTTATTCAGACACCAGAAAACCAAATCCCAACACAAGGAAACCAAATCCATAATAGCAACGTAGCAGTTAATACACCATAACATAGAGAGCCATACCGTCCTTTAGCCTCCCACAAACATTTACTCACAAGTCTAACTGTATACCTAGGTATGTCCTCTCCTCCCTCTATCTCTAAATGCTATGACTCCCAGCTTCCTGTGGGCTCTGCTCCACCCTTCAGCAAACTCCTCCCACTACAGGCTCCATGTGTTTACACTCAACCTATTGGGGGCAGGGAAGATCTTCAAATCAGGGAAGGTCTTCAAATTCCTTTAGAGTTATTAAGGGGCAGGGAAGATCTTCAAATTTTGGGGGGAGAAGGTATGGAAAATTTTACCTATCATATCTATGAATGAGGAAAGAGTTTATGACCAAACAAGAGATAAAGAGGATCATGGAAGGTAAAAAAGATAATCTGGATTACATGAAATTAAAAAGGTTCTATACCCAAAAAATATGTAACCAAAATTAGAAGTAAAGCAGAAAACTAGGAGGAAAAGTTAGGACAAGTTTCTCTGATAAAGAGAAATCATTTCTCAGATATATATAAGGGTGTAAACTGATCTAACCATTTTAGGGGACAATTTGAAACTATGACCAAAGAGCTATAAAACTGCATATAACATTTGACCCAGCAATACTACTCCTGGGTTTGTATCCCAAATAAATTAAAGGAAAAGGACCTACATATAAAAATATATTTCTAGCAGTGTTTTTATGGTGTCAAAGAAATGGAAATTTAGGAAATGGTTAAACAAATTATGATATATGATTGTGACAGAATATTTTGGTGCTGTAAGAAATCGTGAGTAGGATGGTTCCAGAAAAACTTTGGAAGACTGGTATGAATTGAAGCAAAGTGATGTGAGCAGAATCAGGAGAACATTTTTACACATGAATAGCAATTTCGTCTGTGAAATGCCTGTTCATCTCCCAATGCTTAGCACAGTGCCTAGCATATAGCACTTAATAAATAGCATATGTGCTCAATATTTTTTTTTGTTTGTTTGGAGACTACAAAGGCTATAAACGTGAAATGAAAAAACATAGACAAAATCCAAAAAACCCTCCTAAATTTATCATCCATTCCCCACCAACCCAGCATATATCACTTGCCTCATTACCAACCAGCCACACAAGCCATTGCACCTACTAGGCTATTACATCTACTTTATAATTATGTTAGCTGGCATTTATATCGTGCTTTATATGTGGATAGGTACTATTAGTATCTCCATTTTACAGGGGAGGAAATTGAGGTAGACAAGAGACTCACCCAGAATCACATGGCTAGTAAGTGCCTTAGGAAGGAAGAAAACAAGCACTTATTATGTGGCTACTATGTATCATATGCCAGGCTCTGTGCTAAAGTACTTTACAAATATCATCTCATTTAATCCTCATATCAATCTGTGAGACAGATGCTATTTTTTAGGCCCATTTTGTAGTTGAGGAAACTGAGGCAGAAGTTAAATGACTTGTCCAGGGTCACACAGCTCATAGGTTTTGAATTCAAGTCTTCCTAATTTGAGGCCCAGAACTCTCTGCTCCCCTACCATAGAGATGCTGCCTCCCTCACTTCTATCTGCAAATCACCAAAGCCAAGGCTCACCTTCACAGTAAGAAACAATCACAGGCTATTAGTTGTTTAAAAAAAAGATCAACAATTGACAGAGGATCTCTCTCAGAAAAACTATGAAAAGGGGACAACTTTGAGCCAAAATATGAGAAATTGTTTTTTTTTAAATTATCAACACTTTCTATGCTCAGATCTTCCATTTCTAGTATTCATCATTTTATTCAAAGATGGCCTTCTCTGTGGAGATGCTATAGAACACATCCCATATCCCCCACAGAGATCATTCCTTCTGAAAACAAAAAACATCTCCCAAATTGAATACATAGAACTTACTCTCTGATTGAAAATGAGATTTAATTACTCAATTACAAGTTTCTTATTCATATCAAAACTTGAATCATTGAGAAAGGGAAATCTTACTCAACTAAAAGACTGAAAAGAAAAAGTTTAAAATTATTTAAAAAACCACAAGTAAAAAGTAGTCAGATTTAGGGGAATTAAGTCAGTTCATAACAAAGATACTTAGTATGAAGTATGATGCTATTTTTCTTTCTGAAGTATTAGAAATATAGTCTTTAAAACCTTTTTTAAGAGAAACTTTATAACACTATGTTTTAAGATTTAGCATTTAAGATGCTGAATCCCATAGTTTAAAAATATTTTATAGACTAAAAGAGGTTAAGTACCTTCCTATGAAATCTAATCACACATCTCCAGTTATGTCTATAATATTATTAGCATAATATTCTCTTAGCACAGCTCTACCAGGTTTTAACCTGCCTGACACTTTTCCTGTATTTGTGCTCTGTTTAACACAAGCAGGCTCACAGCTTCCTGCATGATGGTGATAACATATGCCTGGCTTTGTTGTTGGCAGCTGGAATGGAGGGGGAGACAATGCCCTTTGACCTGAGTAAAGTAGAATAAAACTTATCAGATCCTCTCCAGATATCATTAAAGGAAATGGGCTGGGAGGGCTGGCCCCTAGTAGGAAACATATATAAAAAAAAACTGTCACTGCTAATCTTCTTGTTATGGCACTAGAGAATCACTTCTGTAAATTTTAGTCCTTCTAGACAATGAAATCAGAACAAGGAATTAAAGAAAGTAGCAAGGAAAGGCATAATATGTAGCAAATTATAACATTTAAATGTTTTTTTTAATTCAGTTGTTGCAAGTGCCTGTCACTCTAAAGTGCCAAAATAAATTATTCTGTATTATTTAATATTGTGGTTTGGCTCAGAGCTGTATGAAGACTTAAAAGGTCACAGAAGGCACAAGCTTTTGAAAACACATTTCCACATAAATGCAAATGGGTTGTGCTTTTACTTCAATGTGTTCATTTTAATTCAATCATTAAATGTTTATTGAATACCTTTGATGCATGAGGTACCACAGAAGGTGAAATCACTAAGACATGATCCCTACCCTCTAACACGCCCTCAATCCTACAAGCCAGGCAATATCTAGAATTCTTACTAGAATCTCACAACTTGCTGAATTAGATGAATTGAGAAGAAAATTGTTGTATATGATCATTCTGTAAGTGGTATTATTATTATTGCTGTTATTTTAACTAACCAATTGTTCAAATCAACCACGTCATTCTCTCAGAAAATTAAATTGAGCATCTGTTCCAAGTAAAATTCCAGCAATTTAGAGCATCTTCAAAAGTCTCAAATAAGTTCATCTATGCCATATTATTTACAGTGAATAATATTTAGCCTTCATTTATTCCGTGAGGTCACACTACAGTTGAGGGCTATCAGAATTTCATATAAAAGGCCATAGAGTAGCTGACTGACAGATGCAGCAAATTAGGGCTCCCTTCATCCACAAATGAAAACAGACTCAACAGAGATATCCATGGAGCTAGCAAACTGAATCAATCTAAGACAGGATTTAAGATGAAAAAGAAGAGTTAAAGATAGAGCCCTAAAATCTACCCTTCCAAATGATATACAAAAATGGCTGATAGAAGAGAAATGGCATAGTAGATGAAGTGCTAAATTTGGAGTCAGGAAAACCTGGATTCAAACCTTGCCTTAGCTTTGTGATGCAGGATATATCATTTAACTTCTCTGGCCTCATGCAGCCCATGTGTAGACCAGATCGGTAAAACACACTACCAGAGGGCCACATGAGGTCCACAACACTCCCAAATACAACAAGAACCATATTTAAAAAGTAATTGGGAAATATTAAACAAAATAGAAATAACATAAAACATATATGATGTTAATATGTGGTTTTCTAAATCAATATACAGTCTCCAGGAATCAGTGGCCCCTGTTTCTATTTCAGTTTGACACCACTGGAGTAGACTTCTGGGTAACATTCCAGTGATCTTTGTTCCTCTTCAAGAATAAAGGACAACAACCATTCACTACCACCAAATAGCAATAGCAAACCACTTTCCTACTATATCCTCATTCATTTTTCTAGCCAGTTAGTGGCAGAGCCAGGACTAGGACTCAGTTCTCCCTGAATCCTACTCCAAAAAACTGTTTATGCCACACAAATTCCTGGCTAGCTAATAAAAAATGATTTAATCATTTTCCTCCTTGAAAAGTCAAGGGATTGGATTAGATGGTCTTTAAGGAATCCTTCCATGACTACCTGAAGACAAGACTCTTCCAAAAAGAATGTGCAGTAGGCCAAGAATAACTGTGAAGGATCTGATTGCCTTAGTAAAAGGAGTTTTATACTCTCAATATTATGGTAACTAAGGACAACTAGAAAATAATTCTCAAAGGGTCATTTTTTCTCTTCATTTGAAAAAAATAAAACACCTTACTAATCACCCTTAAGGCAACTCTTTCTCTTCTCTTCATCTTCCCTTGCAACTAGCAAAAATAATTGATGCAAAAATTCCAATGATAAGCCAAATATGTCATAATATTTAATGATATATTTAAGTTCTATTCACATTAAACAAATATAACCATTTAACATTTTAAGGTGCTTAGTTCATCAGCATCTATGAGCCAATAAGGTCTCTCTCTGTCTTTGAAGCAAGCAATTGAATCCCTAAAAGTATCCACGTCAATTTACATCATTATCATTCATAATCTTCATCATCTGCACCATCAAATGACACATCAAGTGTCAAACTGAATGATATCACACTTCATAGTACAAGTTGCACAAATGTAGTTCCTATTTAAACTACATAACACAAATACAATATTAATAGGGAATAATGTGCACAATTACAAATTGACACATAGAAAATGATGAAACAAGTAAAACTATTGCTATTACAAATATTACAAAAATGTTTCTTTATGAATTGGAAAGAACAAAAATAGGAGGTATGTTAGACAAGATAAAGGGAAGAAAATGTCAGGATATTATTTCTTACTTCTGGTTAATTAAGAAAGTATTCTATAACATTCTGTTGCATATTGAAACATCTGTGGAGTTGTATCCCAGGGGAACAGATTCCCATAGCAACTAGGCTCTTTGTTGCTTATAGTTGTATAAACCATAGACTCCAGTTCAAAATTAAAATACAATTATGTTGTACACTGGAGAGCAGAAATTGTTCCAATGTATTTCTGATATGCTCCTCTCTCTGAGATTATTAATGACTCCTAGAAGCGGAGTCAGTCCCAGATGGCTCTTAGAGACAATACTTATGGCCACTCCTGTGACAGAGAAGGTAAAAAATGGAATAGAAATTAATAAGTAATTTCCCCTCTCTGTTTACAACATATAGATATTTTGGTAGTCAATCAGTCAGTCAACAAACATTTCTTAAGCCTTTACTAAATGTCAGGTACTGTGTTAAGCACTGGGGTGGGAAGGGGGAATATAGAGAAAAGCAAAAACTAGTTCTGACTTCAAGAAGTTCATATCCTAATAGTAGAGAAAAACATGAAAATGACTATGCATGTACAAGATATAGAGAGTAGAACGAAGGTAATCTCAGAGGGGAAGGCACTAACAGCAGGGGGGAACTAGGAACAGCTTGCAAAAAGAGATTTGAATTTACTCTTGGAAGAAGCAAGGGAAAGAGACAAAGGTGAAGAGAAAGAATTTTCAAGGCATAGGGGACAGCACAATTTCAGTCTGTTCATATTTAATCCCTAAGCATCACCAATATTAAATGTTCTCTCTATAGTGGCTAGTGCTAGAGTTTTTCAGAAGGGGCAATCAACTCTTCAGAGTGCTCCCCCAGGCACACTTCTACTTTTATGGCAGAGAGAACAATTCTTTAAGCACAGGATTTCCTGTTCAGATGCTGCAAAATTACAAGAAACTTGGTTTATTATAACTTCAGAGCCAAGGAATTACCAACTAGAAGTAATAACATTTATCTGGCAGAACATAGATCAAATTCTGTGTCTATCTAGAATTTATCCATTTGTTTCTTTTCCTATTGAGTTGTTTTTTTAAAGGCTTCTCAGTGTTCCCACCTAAGTCTCTGAAGAAAATGTCACAGTTTTGCTTTATCTTAAAACTCCAAATGCCTTAAACTTTAACAGACCAGACCTGCTAAGCAACTCTACATTACCACAAGCACACAAAAGAAAAAAATAATAAAGAAGATTCAAACTTCAAGTATTTTAAAAGAAGCAAATTCTTCAGGCACATTGCAATGATTGACATGAACAATACAATCCAACATCCTTGGAATATTTTCTGCTCAATTCTGACATCTGTTCTAGAAAATGAACCAAAAAGTGACAAAGAAAAAGCTATGGTAAAAAAATAAAAAAAATACAAAATAAAAAAGCTAAGGTTAAGTAGCTCCTAAAGAGAATCCTGAAGAGTTCTAATATGCCCAGTAACTCATGTGATTTCCATACCAAATGTCAATCTGACAGCAGTACAAAAAAGTATTACAGCAATAAATGGGCCCTGAGATTAGACACTTTTACAATATATGGATTATAGTGATTCTCAATCAACTAATAAATGGGCATCCCCTATAAGAGTAACACTTCTCCCTACAACACAGTATTTAGTGATTATGGAAATCCCCTCCAAAATAACACATCTGTCCAAGGTAATGTTAGGAATTTTGCTTTCTTGCCACACAAAGGCAGGCTATTTGAAAATCCTAGTAGACGGGCATGAATACTAGAAAGCATCATGAAATCATCACAAACATTTTACTTATGCAGCCTTTCATTGCAGTTTTAAGTCTGTTTTTTTATTTCGACTTAGACTCTGCTTATGTTACTATTCTTTTATCTGGGAAATTTTCAAAGGAACTGGTTGGCAACACTAGTCAATATTCAGAAGAGTTTCTATGAGAGTATAGCCAATGTGCCAGTGGTAGAAGAGAAGAAAATCATGTCCAAAGAGATTCTTTCCTTAGAAATGTTAGAGTGTGTGAAATATATGTGTGTGTGTGCACATATATACATATATACATACATATATGTATATGTATATATACATTGCTAAAAATGAGGCACGATATGCATAAGTATTAAGTACATTTATCATTTAATAGAGTGCTTCTCATTAGCCAGTAAAAAAGTAAATACTTTCTATCAAAACTAGCCATTTACTTGCATCAATTGGTTAGATGGCCAAAATTAAATTTTAAAAAATTTTCATATTTCAGCAACAGAGCTTGGAAAACTCTTCTATTTTTTCTACCATATATTTGTGTGAGCACAAGCATCTTTACTTTAGTCATATTTTAAATTAGAACATAAATAAATTTGATTCAGGATTCCATTTAAGATTTTATTTGAAGGCAGCTAGGTGGTGCAGTGAATAGAGTACCAGCCCTAAAGCCAGGAGGACCTGAGTTCAAATTTAGCCTCAGACACTTGACACTTCCTAGGTGTGTGACCCTGGGCAAGTCACTTAATCCCAATTGCCTTGCCTTCCCCCCTCAAAAAAAAAAAAAAGACTTTTATTTGGCATTGAGCCAAATATTACAAACTTTTGCTCAAATAAAGAAATCCACCATTGAAGTTAAGTATATATTTGATTATTATGTTAAATATCAAGCAGATTATCACATTTCATTGAAAATGTTATTTATATTCCACATAATTTAATATAATGTGAAAGTCTTCAGAAAAGAGTAAGCATACAGTGTCTTGCTGGATTACTTCTTTTAATTCTCACAGAATTTCCCAAATAAAATATTCATAATTACTTTATAATTAGAATTTTATAATTTCATATTTAGAGTTTATATTAAAGCCAGAATAATATTTTATGTTTTACACTTATAATCATAGAATGCAAATTTTTATTTGAAATTGGGAAAGCGAAAGTTATATTTTTGTAAGCATTAAATGAATAAATGTAAAAGAAAATTATGAATAATATATTAAATTACCCTAAGAATTCACAACATATTTGTTATTGTTGTTGTAGTTGTCTTTTTAAAGTTGTTCATGGAACAAAAATCACTGGGAACCACTGCTGTAGGTAGTTCCCAGTGAAGAATTTTCTCCATTAATTCAAGTCAGCAACTTCTCTGTCATTTAGAGCCTTAGGGATTGCCTAGAGCACAGAGTTTAAGTGACTTGTCAAAGGCCACTTAAGCACAGTGTCTATAGTAGGACTTGAATTTTCTGATTTTGATGCTGACTCTCTATGCTCTCTCAACCCAAGTTTGTGGTCAACTGTTCTCCACTTAAAGAACTCCAGAGACGTGCAACTCACTACTTCCTGGGGAGTCCTTTCTGCTTTTGGACAGTTCTCATTGTCAGGAAACTTTTTCTTATATCAAACCAAAATTTCCATGACATTCATCCATTTCTACTACAACTATCTTTGGGGAAAAAACGATCCTAATCTATGTTCTGGTATTATGAACACAACACAAAGCCTACTGCTAACTAGTCTTTGCCTCTAATCTCCTTCCCAACAGGTTTTTCCCTATGAATTAAGGACTGTGGTACCTTTCCTTCTGACTTGCAACTAAAATCTTCCATTAGGGTATGAGCTCCTGGAAAACAGGGATTGTCTTTTCTATTTGTATCCCCAGCACCTAGTATAGTGTCTTCTGTTAGAAAAAGAATTCCACCTAGCCATGAGTGAATTTAGAAAAAAATATTTTTATTTCACGACATTATCTGATGAGTGATTTGATCTTTAAACCCTTGTGAAAAAGGTCCAGGCACAAGCACGCCTCAAGATAATTACAAAACTTATCCTGATTCAAATTTCCCACCTTGAATCCCATTGGTCAGCATTCCAGGGTTCACAAAATCCCACCCCCTGATTACATCTTCTCATTTCCACATTTCAATTCCCCCCTTTTCATCCTCATATACTTTATTCTTTATAAAAGGAAATACCAAGCCAAAAAGACTTTTAGTCTACTACCCTGTTTGTCTACATCAGATAGCACGAGAAGAGTTTTTTCTCAGTTGCTAAGAGATTTGACAAAAGCTGTGAGTTTGAAGATTCCAGGCTATTAATGATAAAAGTCTCATTACCTAAGTCTGGGTTAATGAACCTAATCCTCATCTTTTGTGAATGAGACCTAATTCGACAGTTCTTTTGATATACAGGAAAAGGCCTTCTCAGAACAAAGAAAAGTGGTCTAATATGCTAATTTTCAGATGGTCATCATCCCCCTACTATCCCCTACAAGCAGTTCTCTTATGTTATTAGCCACCAATATGTCTTCAAATCATGCTTCATATAATTTCTGTGAAAACAAAACTCAATCATACCTTATACTTCCACATAGTAACTTTTTAACTTTATTCATTCATTCTTTTCTTCTTAGATCCAACCAAATTGGCTTTCTGACATTTCATCTCCCATTTACTCATCTTTGCACAGATTGATGTTACTCCCCTCTCTCCCAGGGTCCTCCACTTCTATGCCTGAAATGCACTCTCCTTTTAACTCTGCCTCAAAAAAGTCCCTTTTCAAATAATACACATTTTCTTGCAAAAGTTAGGCCTCTTCATTTTAACTCTTGTTTTATGTTACATTGTCTCATTATAGTATAACTATAATCCAGTCTTCCACAAGATAGAATTTTAAAATTATATTTTGATAGTAAAGTTATGAAAAGAAACATTGGTCATTCTATATGTCTCTACAGCCAAAAAGGAATTAGTATAAGGAAATTTAGATAAAACAAATAGAATCTACCAGGCAGCAGACCTGCATGATGTAACATAATCTCCCATTCTGCTCCTTTTCTCTTGAGTTTGGTTACATGGCACTGTTCTGGGGTATGGTTACTTAGAAATAAAGGTATGTTTCTATATTACTCATCCAAATGTTTTCAAATATCCAGTTGCAGAAAGTCACATAGTATAAATACTAACATGATAAAGCAATTGTTACAGTATATTTCACATTAAATATTTGTTAAACAATGACCTGCTACAATTCCAAAAGAGCAATGATGAAAACATGCTATTCACCTCCATAGAGAGAATTGATGGATTCAGAGTACATATTGAAGTATTTTTTCTATTTATTTTTTCCCTTGCTTTTTTTTCCTTGAAATATGAGTAATGCTGTTTTGCATGTCTATATAATTTGTAATGGATTTTATCTTTCTTGCCTTCACAACAGGTGGGAGAGGGAATAGGAGAAGGAAAGAATTTGGAACAGAAAATAAAACTGAATTTTTAAAAATAAATTATTTTTTTTTAAAGAGATAAAATAAGCGCTTGTTGAATTCATGTAGCTGAATAAACACTAGATAGGAAGTCATACTGTTGAGGCTGGGGCCCTGAAATAGTGACACATGAGTTCTGCCCAAATGAATTCAACTCAAGCCTTATTTCAGCAAAAGAAAAAAAGATGTGCCATATTTGCGCCAGACTCATAAGGAATATGAACATTTGTAATGCTAATGTAAGCGGGCCAAATTAAACTGGAGCCCCATCATGGAAACAAGATGGATCTTATATACAGAAAGACTGTGGGAGGGATCTAGGGTTAGTCAGGCAGTCTGGGGTGACTAGAAGAGGGGTTTAAGGAGGATCTTCATGGGAGTGGACAGTAGGCTGGGGTGACTAGAGGCTAGAGGTCCAGAACCAAGAAAATGGGGTTTAAGACAGGATCAAGAGTGGGAAGTAGACAGAGGCAATCCAGACATAACAGACAATGAAAGCCTGGGCTAGATTAAGGATAACAGAAAATTGGGCATGGAGATAACGAAAGGCTTATAGCTTTAGGTGAAAGACAGACCAAGTAGGGAAATACAAGGAGAGTTCAAGGTGGGGTTTTCCAGGGCCAGTAAACAAATGGGACCCAAATTCTATTGGGGTAAGGGGCAAAGGTCTCGGCTTGGGCCCATACCCATCAATAGGATAGGTTCATGCAATTTTAGAACTACAAGGCATCTTAAAGATCATCCCAAAGCCTAGAGAAGTTAAATGATTTGACCAAGGTCATGTGGATTATAAATGACAGGAGCCAGGGTTGAAAATCTCATCTTTTTAACTCCAAATCCATTGCTCTTTCTCCTACAACAAGCTGTCTCCAAGCAACTTGGATTCTATAGTCCAGACTTTGTCACTACTTAGTTGTAATATATTAGCCAAGTCCCTTCACCTCCCCCATTCCTAGCTCCTTATTTGTAATTGGATAGGACTGGATTAAATGGTCTCTAAGATCCCTTCCTGTTCTAAACATTCTATGACTAAACTTTTCACTTCATTCAGATGTGTTGGCTTTCTGCAGGCATTTATTTTGCTGCAGAGGGATAGTTATGTCCTCTTACCCTACAGGGAAATGTGATATAAATAAAAGGGGGGTAAGTGAGACCAAAGAAAACTTTGCAAGTCAAATAAAAAAAAGTTAGAACTAACAAATTTGTGTAATTTTTAAAATTATTGAAGTTTTCAAGCTGAAGATACTTTTCCAATTATTGTAATAAATTCTGGGAAGTTAAGATTGCTATTTCTGTGCACCTATTTTGATATCTGTGTTTCATTCCGGAGACCTCTTCAAAGACATCTAAAGGACCTATCAGTCTTTACGAATCAGAAGACTTTCTCAGAAGTGCACGACCATCACAACCATGTGTCCAAGCCTCTTTGTAGTGTGAAATTAAAACCCTACCTAAAGATTTAAGCCTAATACCCCATCAAAGAAACACAGTAGTATTGCTGAGTAACCAGAATGATCCTGACAAAAACAAAGCATTTCTTTTAAAATAAATTTGTTTGGCATATCATTAAGGTTATGCTATTATTAGTTCCAGGCAAACAGATGTCTTCCTGGATAAAATCCAAGTCAGGCATCTTTTTTTTCCCTCTCTGGCAAGCTACATACTAATTTTTTCTTTTCTCTAGCTAAGTCATTTGGGGGGTTGTTGTTACAATGAGGCTTCTTTGTAGCTATAGTATTTCACTTGAATTTGCAATTTTACTTTTAACTGCAGATATTGAAATAAGTTTGTTCTAACAAATGTAAATACTGCAATTCCCACCTTGTTGTCAAAAATTTAGAAATACTGAGCCACTGTTAGCTATGACACAAAATATTTAGAATCCTCTTTGATAGCACCAATATTTATGCTTTGAAAAATATACGTTCGATTTCCTCCTAAAATGTATACAGAAAGCACAAGATTTAAAACATGATTTGATTGGTCCACTACATTTAGAATAGTTAGAAGCAGTTATAT
>JAQQSV010005442.1:7500-14540 GCA_028646515.1 Pseudochirops corinnae | reverse complement strand
TAAAAGAATGAATGACTAGGCCAATCAATAATCAATGAGTATTTATTAAGTGAGCAACTAGAGAGACAAAGAAAAAGCAAAAATAACCCATGCTTTTGAGGGGCTAACATTCTACTAAGAGTGTACAACATGTGTACATAAAAGTATATAAGCATTCTAATGAGGAAGATCAGATAAGCGGATGGATGGATGGATGGATAGATAGATAGATAGATAGACAGATAGATAGATGATAGACAGACAGGCAGATATAGAGAGAAGGGTGAATGGACAGAAGGATAAATGAATAGATAGATAGATAGATGGGTAGGTGGGTAGATAGATAGACAGACAGATAGATATATGTGTAGACAGACAGACAGGGAGGTAGACAGGAAGATAGATAGATAGATAGATAGATAGATAGATAGATAGATAGATAGATAGATAGATAGATAGTCTTCAAATAAAAAAACTTTGATGTGATTTGCAGCATTAGATTTGAGTATCAGCTGCAATATTTACTAGCTAGGGAGGCAGCTGGTGGTACCACGGGGCACAAATCAGTGGACCTTGAGTCAGGAAGACTTGAATTCAGATCTAGTCTCAGACACTTGCTTGCTGTGTGATCCTGGGCAAGTCATTTAAACTCTGCCTACCTCAGGTTCCCCCAGTATAAAATGGGAATCATAACAGCACCTCCTTCCCAGGACTGTGGTGAGGATGAAAGTCAGCCCATCAATGCTTACTGTGGGGCAGCTAGGAATCCAGGAGGCAGGGATGAAGAGGGGGAGCATTCTAGGCATAGGGGACAGCCAGAAAGAATGTCCAGAGTCAAGAGATGGAGGGGCTTGCGGAAGAAAACACCAGAGGTCAGCATCATTGCAGAGGATCTGGGGCACCTCGGAGGTAAGGTCTAAGAACATTGAGAAGGCATTGGGGGGAGGGGCAGTTAGTGAAGATTAAATAAGATTAAAGTATACAAGGAACTTTGCAAACTTTGAAGACTTTTTAAATGTCAAATATTATTATTACTCTAATTATTACTAATTTCCTTGAGGTAAGGGACTGTGCTTTCTCTAATGTTGTATCTCTACCAGTTCTCAGCCCAGTACTCTGCCCAAGGTGGGCATGGAATGATTCTCAGCATTGTTTTTATACTTTTGGCACCTCAGGACTTCCTAACAGGAATAATTCCCTCTAAAATCCTGGAGCAGAGAATTAAGCATGGGTGGTTAATACCAACAGACAGCCAATGAGGTAAGCTGGCAGGGTCTTGTGCCCTTTGCAGGCCTGTAAGCCCCTGTAGCAGGGCTGACCTGCAGCTTTGTGTACATGGCTGCCTGTCAAAGTGCCTCAGATGGGTTCTGGGCATTTCCCTGGGCATCCAAAACCAATCTTCCTCACTTCTGCAGGTAGACCTCGCTGGATTTTATAGCCAGGCCTGGGGCCAAGTCCAATCAGGCTGAATGTTTCCAAAAAACCCTTGGCAGCCCTGGACTTCTTCTCAGCACACCCACAGTTATATCCAACCTCATTTTCTGACCCTCCCCACCCCCAGGCCCCAGAACACCAGGCCCCAGAGAACACCCAGTTCTTGGGAGCCAAAATGTAAATAATCAATTTAGCCTATTTCAATTAACCATCAGTTCCAAATATAAAATGTAAGAGTGGATTAGTCACGGTGGCTGGATTAAGTGGAATAATCTTAGAGAAGGCAGGAGTTAGGTGGAAACAAAGTCCCTGCTTAGCAGATGGCCCCCTTCCCCACCCATCCCTTTGGTAGAACTTCCCGCCTTTGGCTGCATCATCCCAAGAAGACCAGACAGATCATACCAAAGGAAACACACACATCAAAAGACAGCAGGACAAGCATAATGGATTTCACTTTCTGTTCTTTCTTCTTCCACTTTGTGCTCTCTTAATGAATTCCCTCAATAATCGAATTCCAACACAGAGGAGTGTGGCGTGGATGTATAATGGGATCCGCCTGGAGAATCCTACGGAACAATGGGGCCTCCGTGGACTGTTATTAAGCCCACTGAGTGTCATTGTGCTGGAGCTGGATGGCGCATCAGACGGCTTGGGTTCGAATCCCTGCTTTGTTGTGAAAATTAAATGAGACGATATATATAAAGCCTTTTGTGAATCTCCAAGCAGTGTACAATGATTCCTGGCCATCTCTCCACACTACCACACAGGGATTATTAGTAAGTCATCTCCATACGGTGCAGGCAGCCTTGAATGGACATGGCCAGGAATCTCTAAACAGTGCTTGGAGGTTCATGAAAGGAGAACGAAAGAGAGAGAGAGAGAGAGAGAGAGAGAGAAAGAGAGAGAGAGAGAGAGAAGGAGGGAGGGAGAAAGGATGAGAGAGAGAAGGAGAGGGGGAGAGAGAGAAAGAGAAAGAGAGATTAAATTTCACAACAGAATTCCACAACTATCTAGCTTTGCACAACAACATTCATTTACTCATTCATCCATTCATTCAGAAACCACCTCACAAATAAATACCTTTCAAACAAGTAATCTCCTTTACGAAGGAGAATAGGGTAAAAGAATGCAGGTAGGTTGACACCACTCCTCCCCACAAAAAGTGCTTGTCATGTGAGGGTGGGGGGTGGTCAGGACACTCCTCGTCTTAGCACAGATCTGACCCAATATTCTACCAGCCCAACCAGTGGCTTTCCAATGCCAACACCACTCAGCCTCTGGCTTGCTCTTTGCTCGTTACACTAAGAGCCCATGGATTTAATGTCAGGATTTACCCAGCAGCCAAATGAAGAAAGATATTTTACAAAACTGCAATACAGGATGAAATTGCTAAGTACATCTATACAACTAATGTCACTGCAATATTAAAACAGAAAATTCATTTGTACACTTTTTCTTTAAATTGCCAAAGCAACTTGCCGTAGTTAATTAAAAATTCTGAACAGTGCGTACTGTATGGGCCAATTTTCAAACAGGGCATAAGCCTAGTGTACAGCATTCATAATGTGCTGAAAGCCATTGGTAAAATGAGATTTCCCTTTCTTAAAAAAAGCAAAAAAGAAAGCCCGACTCCAGCAGGACCAGATTCTCCTGCTGGCCACTGAAGTCATTGAGAATAGCAGGTTCCCAGATCCAAACTTCCTGCTAGAAAGACTTCCACATGTACAAGAGGGGACACTCCATCAAGTAGCTAATTTTGGCTTCTCCCTTTCAGCTTTGCCATCTCAAACAAGCCCATCTTCGGCCCTCCATCACTGCCATCTTTTTTCACTTGCTTTCAATCTTTTGGGCTGACATGTTATCATAGTCCTTTCCCTCCCGGGCACCACCTCCCCCTTCTACTTCAGGGATGGAGGAGAAAAAGTGACGGGCTAGGGGACAGGAGACCTGGGTTCTTGCCTTCATGGCTGTCACTCACGAGAGCAGTGTGACCTTGGGCAAACAGTGCCCCAGCCAATCCATCAAATCATCAACAAGCATTTATTAAATACTTACTATGCCAGGAACCAGGAGAAGAACTAGAGATGCTGACGAAGGGTGGATACAGACAAGTCCCCTAGGACTTATGTTCCAGTGTGGGAAACAGCATGCACATATGTGTGTATACATGTGTGTATACATATAAACACACGTGTGTAAACATACATATGCACATTGTCTATATATAAATATGTGTAAATGCTGTGCATATGTGTATATTATACTATATATAATGTAGTGCATAATATATACAAAATCAACACGAGGAAGTTTGGGGAGGGAGGACATTAAAGATGAGAGGAGTCAGGAGAGACTTTTTACAGAAGGCAACATTTGAGCTGAGTCTTAAAGGAATCCAGAAATTCCAGCAGATGGAGGCACTGAGGGACAGCATTTCAGGCATGGGGAACAGACTGAGCAAAGGCATGGAGATGGGAAACTGTGATATGCACAGTATCCTGAGTGGGCCCGTTTGGTGGGGGGGGGGGGGGGGGGGTTGGTATCAAATCAGTTTAGTGTAGCACAAAGAAGGCCAGATTTCCCAAGTCAGGAAGACCTGGGTCCAAGTCTAGCCATGGATACCTCCTAGTTCTCTGATTATGAGCAAATCTCTTAACATCCCTGAACCCCATTTTTCTCATCTATAAAATTAGGGTAATGAAACCAGCAGTCCCCATCTCGAATGAGATCATGAATACAGAATCCTTCCCAGATGCTGTGGTGCCATAGAAATGTCAGCTAGCAAGAGGAGAAGTGGTTTCTCATGGAACAGTTCAGCCAGTGTATGGTCAGCCAAATTACAAGGGCTTTTACAATTTTACAGATGAGTTTGGCTAGAATGGATTAATATTAATAATATAATAACTAGGCATTGCTAGAGTATTTTAAAGCTTGCAAAGTTCCTTATATGTGTCATTTGAGCCTTGCAACAATTTGGTGAGATAGATACTATAGGTATGATAGTCCCATTTAGCAAAGCAGTGAAGGGGAGGCCCTGCAAGGTTAAGTGATTTCCCCATGGTCATACAGCTTGGAAACATCAGAAGCAGAATTCCTCTCGCCACCTCCAATTCAGGAACCGATCTTATGTGATTATGAATCAAGGCTGACTACAGAAGGAAATTTATAAAGGATATGCCTGTATTATCTGTTGTTGTTATTCAGCCATGACCCCTTTTGGGGTTTTCTTGGTAAAGATACTGGAGTGGTTTGCCATTTCCTTCTCCAGCTCATTTTATAGATGAGTAAACTGAGGTAAGTGGGGCTAAGTGACTTGCCCAAGGTCACGCAGCTAGTAAGTGTCTGAGGCTGGATTCACACTCAGGAAGAAGAATCTTCCTGACTCCAGGCGCAGCACTCTACACACTATGGTGCCACCTTGCTGCCCCCCACCATTGTATTATTAATAAATGTTTATTTGACATGCACTGGAGCTAGGTGGAGCACTGGTTAAGAGTGGTGGACAAGCAGACGTTAGTTCAAATTCTGTCACGGACACTTAATAGCTACGCAAATCCCTTAACCTCTGTCAGCCTCAGTTTCCCCATCTGAAAAATGGGAATAATAATATCACCCACCTCACAGGGCTGTTGTGAGGATCCTCAAATGAGTTAACATATGAATAGTGTTTCATAAACCTCAAAGTCCTATTCTAGGGGCCAAATACGTCTTTACTGATGTTTTCATTATTGTTCCCTGATCACGGGAGGAGACTTAAGCAGAAACCTTCAGTTAGTCTTCAAAAGCCCTGGATTCTTGGAGTCAGCAGTCTCACTAAGGCTATCAGCTCCTGATTAAAGCATTCATTCATTCACTG
This sequence comes from Pseudochirops corinnae, assembly GCA_028646515.1. NCBI lineage: Eukaryota > Metazoa > Chordata > Mammalia > Diprotodontia > Pseudocheiridae > Pseudochirops > Pseudochirops corinnae. Next base: position 9,271 of record JAQQSV010005442.1, on the reverse strand, counting down.
CTTATTAGTGAATTTCATAGGATCCTGAGATTTGCTGAATTTTTGAGGATGTGAGGGGATCATTTCTCAAGACATCTGAAAGAGAAGAGGAAATCAAACACTTGGGGGGGGGTGGGAAATCACAGATCACATTATTACTAAACAAAATGTCAATAATCACCTACCTATGTGCCTATTTTCCCATTTCAAAAAGCTTTAGGAGAATATAGCACACAAAGGTATCTTCAACAAAAGTATAAGAAGGAAACACAGCCTTTGGCAAATGGTATTCTAAAGCAAACCATTACTGGTATGGCCACACAAAAGTGTCAAAAATACATCTCCTTATGCTCATTGTTTGCTGCCCATAAAAAGCATTTGATTCAACAGGAGAAAATGCCACCTGAAAAGCCATCCTCCAACATGGTGTCTCCCATGCACATGTCAAAACCGTACAAGATTCCTTGAAAGATATAACAGAGATAATCTTATTCTATGACCTTCTGATTATTCATCTCAAGCAAGGAATAGAATATACTTGACAAAGGTATTTACCACTGTCATGGAGAATGTCCAGGGAAGAGTCTGAAAAAAAAGAGATTCTCTATAGACCAGGACTATTAACCAAGGGTTCGTGAAGTCTTTTTAAAAATATTTTGATAATGACATTTCAAAAGAATTGGTTTTCCTTCTATTTTGTGCATTTAACAATATAATTCTGAGAAGGGGTTCACGGGCTTTACCAGATGCTGCTGAAGGGGACCAAGACACAAAGAAGGTTAAGATCACCTGCTATAGACAGTGGAGGCCCTCCAAATGCCACCACTCTGCAAAGACATTGTGCAAATTGCATCAAACTCCAGAACTACAAACTCTCCCAAACGAGATCTGTAATCACGCTAATGAATTCAGTATATTCACAAAGGAAAAACAAGAGTATTAAAAATGCCAACTGTCCCAGATTGTGATGGGCATCTGTATCAACTGGTAAATCAATTCAATGGTCTTGAACCTATACTGAAAACGGATAATGAGTTGGGTCCAGAACAGAACAAGAGGAGAAGTTTGGGCTGGGTTGCCTTTGGGAAACCTCTCCCTGAAGCCAAGATTTTTTTTTTTTCCAAACATCAATATTCTTCTGGTGATGGCTGTGAGTCATGGAAAACCAGTGCTTCCAAAGAATTAAAGTGATGAGGAGACAGGCAAATGATGTGCCGTGAACAGGTTGTAACACATGTACCAAGAACAAGGATTAGCTAGACCAGGGCTCCACTGTTATCCAAGAGAACTACAAGAAGGGACCCAGAACACTGAAGACAACTCCAACAGATATATCAGCTCCACTGCTTGGCATTCAAAGCCCTTCCTAACCTAGTCCCACTTCCCCCCTTTCCAGCCTTCTTATACCTTACACCCCATCACGTCCTCTTCATCCCAGTATCACTGACCTGGCTGTTCCAAGAAGAAGACACGCCATCTTTCAGCTCGGGGCATTCCCTCCGACCGTCTCCCATGTCTAGAATGCCCGCCCTCCTCGGCCCTACCTCCTGGCTTCCCTGGCTTCCTTCAAGTCCAAACTGAAACCCCACTTTCTCAAGGAAGCCCTTCCCTTCAATACCTCCCCTTGGTTGACAACTTCAGCTCTTCCTGTTCACAGCTTGTTGGGATGGTTGTCCGCCTGTTGTCTCCCCCATCAGACTGAGCTCCTCGAAGGAAGGGATGATTTTTTGCCTTTCCTTCTGTGCTCTGGACTTAACACATGGGAAGCACATTTAATGCTTATTTATTGCCT
>JAQQSV010005442.1:0-2500 GCA_028646515.1 Pseudochirops corinnae | reverse complement strand
CAAATGGGGTCACAAAGAGTCAGACAGGACTGAAAGACTCAATAACAACAATGTGGTTGGAGGTGCGGGAGAAGGAGCCCCTCGACAGACTAAGTTTCATCAGGAAGCGATGGGATGACAGGAGGCAAACCATCGGCTTCCAATCAATCAAGCATTCACTGAGCACTCCCAATGTGCCTGGCACCATGCTCAGAGTTCTGGAAAATGCCACACCAGTTCCAGTCATCTGCTCCTTCCCTCCCAGGGCTAAGTGTCTTGAGGACTGGGACTGATTTTTGTCTTGTCTTCTGTCCTCCTCTCAGAGCCTAGCATGATGCCTTATACAGAGCAAGGATTTATTAATCCCTGTTGAGGGAAAAAAATGAATGAATGAACGGGCGAATGAATGAATGCACAGCATCAGCAACATGGAGAAGAGGAATGAGGACTCTCTAGAAAGAGGAAAGGAGAGAAAACAGACTGGAAACCTCCCTTTCTCCCTTTTCTTCTTCAGCAAACGCTTATAAGAAAGATATGTGCTGGACCCTCAAGGAACTGATCATCAATTAATCAGCATTTATTAAGTGTCTGTTGTATGCCTGGCACTGTGCTAGGCACTGGGATAAAAATGCAAAGAATAAATCAAACCTCTACTTATGAAGAGCTTACATTTTACCAGGGGAGAAAATAAATATGCACACGTGTGTATGCAGAAAAAATATTTAAAAAATAAATACGAGGTAGTCAAATGCAGCATGCTCCAGGGTGACAAGAATAATCGCTATAGATCTTTAAGGTTATATAGTATTTTATAAAGATTATCTCATTCTGTCTGCACAGCAACCCCACAAGGCAGGTGCTATTGTTACTCCTGCTTCACTGAGGCAGACAGAAATAGAGTGACTTGCCCAGGGTCATGATGCTGGTGTCTTGGAGACAAGAAACACATCAGTGCAATAATTAAATTGCAAGGTGGGACAACACACACTAGTGTTTGCTGACTGACTGACAGGAGGGTAAGGACTCTAGGAGTACAGAGAAGTCTGTACTTCCTAAAGCAGTCAGGGGAGGCTTCATGAAGAAGGAGGGATCTGAGATGGGGAGGATGGAGTTGGCACACTGCTCTCCTAGGACCACAGCTCAAGAGCTCAAAAGGACATGCAAGGCCCTCCCATTTTACAACTGAGGAAACAGAGGCCCAGAGAGGTTAAATCATTTACCCATAGTCAAAGGGGTAGAATGTGAAAGGGCTCAAATTTGACCCCAGTTCCTCTGACTCCAAATCTAGCATCCTCTCCATTGCATCACACTTCTTAGAAGCATCCTTGGCCCTCCTCTATATCAAGGCCCCAGGTCTTGAAAATGGCAGCCCCTACTTTCCCTTTGCATGGGGACTAGCAAGTGTGTCTTCACTTTTTTCCTTGATTCATATGATTGTAGTATTAAGAGGCCAGATTTAGAGCAGAAAGGGCCTTTTGGTCCAGATATTTCAGTTTGCTGATAAAGAAATTGAAAACCAGAGAAATGTGGTGATTTACCCAAGGGGGAGGGCCATGGCAAGATCCCATCTTCCCAGCTGTGATATCACCAAGATGGCACCATGGTTTCTCTTCCTCACCAGTCCCCATCTTCAGAGAACTGAGATCACTCACCTCCCTTCCCACCACCTAATGGTCAGTCACCCCAGAGACAAAGTAGTATGGTGTTCTACGTATATGGCTAGAAACTAGGGAATTCTGGCTCTTAACAGTCCTTTGCACAGAACAGATGCTTTAAAAATATTTATTGGATTGAATTCACTGGCCTTACTCTGACATGAAAACTCCATGTAACCTTGGGCAAGTCAACTTCTTTTTTAAAAATTGGAGTGGTGGGGTAGAAAGGAAGAAGGAAATTGAACTCAACTTTTAGAGGCCCTTCTTGCTGTAACATATTGTATGTATTCTCCCATCTTTTCTGGCCCTGACAATGTATTCCTTCCCAGCTCACACACTGCATATGCTAAGGCCCTCCCACCTTTGAGATTCCTTGTTCTAAGGACCCTCCTAGTTAAGCCATTTTATGCTCAGACAATCCATGTTCTAAGACTCCTCCCTAGTTCTGACAATGCAAGTTCTAGGGCCCCTTCTGCCTCTGATATTCCATGTCCTAAGGCCCTTCCCAACTCTGACTTTAAATGTTGTAAGGCTCCTCTCTGTTCTGACGTCCCATGTTCTAATGCCATTTTCAGCTCTGATACTGCAGTCTCAGGGCCTCCCAACTCCAACATTCTATGATTCTATAGAATCTCCCTTGTTGTGTCTTGAGCTCTTGATCTTCAGTCTCCTCACTTATTAAAAAACAGGAACACAAAGATCACCTTCTTCTATCTCGACTCTTTAAAAATGATTAAATGAAAAAGTCCTCTTGGTTTCAAGTCAGCATTCTGGCCTGCTTGGCCTCAGGCCCTATGGTTCATTATACGTATTTATACGTACAAACACACACACACACACACACACACACACACACACACACACAC
>JAQQSV010005441.1:0-14541 GCA_028646515.1 Pseudochirops corinnae | reverse complement strand
AATGATGTAAACTAAAATAAATAAAAGTTAAAATAAAAAAAAATGATCTCTTCTGGATCTCTTTTCCAGTTCAGTGGTTTTTCCAATGAGATATTTCACATTGCCTTCTATTTTTTCATTTGTTTGGATCTGTTTGATAATATCTTGATTTCTCATAAAGTCATTAGCTTCCAATAGCTCCAATCTAATTTTGAAGGAATTATTCTCATCAGTGAGTTTTTGAAATTCGTTTTCCATCTGGCAAATTTGGCTATTTAAGGCATTGTTCTCTTCATTGGCTTTTTGGGCCTCTTTTTCCATTTGGGTTAGCCTATTTTTTTAAAGTGTTATTTTCTTAAGTTTTTTTTTTTTGGTCTCATTTAGCAGGCTGTTGACTTGCTTTTCATGATTTTCTTGCATCATTCTCTTTTCTTTTCCCAATTTTTCCTCCACTTCTCTTACTTGATTTTCAAAATCCTTCTTGAGCTCCTCCATGGCCTGAAACAAGTTTATATTTTTCTTGGAAGCAGGAGTTCTGACTTCGTTGTCTTCCTCCCGTTCCATGCTTTGATCCTTTTTGTCCCCAAAAAAGGATTCTATGGTCTGTTTGTGCTTCCTCTGCTGGCTCATATTGCCAACCAATTACTTGACTTTTGAGCTCTTTGCCACAGAAGAACTCTGCTTCCAGATTGTAGAGAGCTATGTCTCAAATCACTGGGGTTTTTGCAACTACCAGAGCTATTAGGAGGGCCCCCTCTCTGCAGCCCCTGCAAGGTCTGGCATGCTGGCCACATACCCCAGGACCACCACCCAAGACCAAAATCCAGATCCAAACAGGTCAAAGCAAGAGTGATTACTCCCTGAATGGTCTCTTGGTTCCTCTGTGAACTACGGCCCAGGAGCTCTGGAGGAACCCAATCAGCAGCAGCTTCAGCCATTGCTCCTCCACCACTTCCTGCTCCAGGGGCAATAGCCAGACCTCAATGTTCTCCATCCAGTTCCAACAGAGTTCCCGACTGACCTTTTGCTTTCCTTTTGGTGTTTATGGGTTGAGAAGTCTGGAAACTTCCACAGCTGCTGCTTATTCACTCTCCTGAAGTCTGCTCCAGTATCTGCTGGTCGGGGCCACTGTGAGGCTGGAACTGTGCCCCTCATGTGGGACTGTGCTTGGCTCCCAGCCTGGTGCAACAGACCCTTCCTGTCAGCCTGTTGGGCCGCCTTCAGCTTAAGATTTGTTTCTCTCTGTCACTTTATGGGTTCTGCAGCTCTAAAATTTTTTTAGAGTCATTTTTTTACATGTATTGGAGCTGGTGGGAGCTAGAGCCTGTGGAGGTCATGTTTTTACTCCTCCCATGAAGACAAGAAAGGAAGGATTGCTGAGCAGTAGTGAGGACCCAGTTTGCATCCTAAATGTAAGAAATCAGGTTGTTTTGGTGACTTTCTACAGCCATGCTCAGAATGCTGGGTGCAGGAAGGGAGAAATCCAATGAAAGGAGGAGCATTTATTCAGAGGGTGAGAATAAGCAGATAGATGCTGAGAAAGGTTCATTGGGCTGGGGTGAAAATTAGGGTTTCTACAGTAGTGCTTAGGGAATCATCAAATGACTAAAAAAGGAAAAAAAAGTTCCTTCTGAGAGATGCTTTGAAGCAGAATGCCCTCTTTTCAGAGTGGTAGAAGAATGAAAAGAAATACAGAAGATCAAGGAGACAGCTGGGATTCCACAGGATGCTTCTGGAAGCTAGCTTCAGTCATGCGGGACAGTCTCAGTTGGGAAAGATGGACTTAAAAGGTGAAGAAAATCCTTCAACCAAACCTCTGAAGACCATACACACTCTCCCTTTAACAGAGCCAAATAACAATGAATCCTGAAGTCAAAGTAAGAAATAATATTACATATACAAGTTCCTAAATGCAGATCTGAAGATGCCAGCACAAAAGCGCTATATTAAAAAAAGCACTGGAATTAGAGTTGGAAAATCTGGGTTCAAATCTAGTCTCTTGCACTTATGAGCTTGGGACTTCAGGCAAATTGCCTTATCTCTCTATTAAACCTCTCTTTGTGCACCTGTAAAATGGGAATAATTCAGTTAGATATATTTTAAGTATCAACTGTTTTCTAGGCTAGGGAGCAGTGGATAGTGTGCTAGGCTTGGAGTCAGGAAGACTCATCTTCCTTAGCTCAAATCTGACCTCAGATGCTTACAAGCTGTGTGACCCTGGACAAGTCACTAAACCCCATTTGCCTCAGTTTCCTTATCTGTAAAATGAGCTGGAAAAGGAAATGGCAAACCACTCCAGTATCTTTGCCAAGAAAAACCCAAATGAGGTCACAAAGAGTTGGACATGACTAAACAACAACAGAATTTTGTAGACTAGTGGTTGAGAACATAAAAAAAGACTATGATGTTTTTATCTTTGCACTAGAGAAAGTAACTCTTTGTGAACCACTGAGGAGTGAGTTTTAATGTATATAAAGTAGGTGTGAAAGAGTTTTCCTAGAATCCTTTATGGCATGAAGAGGTTTTTAAATCACATTGAGGGGATTATAGGTCCTTGGCCACTGGATGACAGTGACTGACATCACATGGGGAACATCTAAGGTTTGACTGTATCAGAGACACAACTGCAACTTAAAACTAACCAACCAACTCTCTAGCAGGTGGAGAAGTCAGTAGCTGAAGAAGATGTAGGCCAGAAGTCACTGATCCATATTCCTGGATACCTAAGAAAGAGCTAAACCTGGTAATTTTGAGCTGGGCATCAGTGTGGACTCTTAACAATCACCAACATGGCATTTTATTGTTCCAAAACACTTTACATACATTATTTCACTTGATTTTCACAACAACAGTGAGAGGTAGGTGTTATAATGTCCATTTTACAAATGAGGACATTTGGGATAATTAAATGACTTGCTTAGGCTCACAATCCAGTGTTGGAGGTGGGATTCACTCAGGTTGCTCTGACTCTGAGTCTGACATTCGATCTGTAAGTAGATAAGTAGCCATCAAGCTACTTATGCAAAGAGAAGCATCCTGGGGTCCGGGAGTACTGCATTTGTGACTTGTCTTGGTCACTTGTGTTCCCTACATGTGTGACCTACTACCAAGGGACCCCAAATTTGTGCCCATTCTTCCCATATATGATATGTATAGGTGGGAGAGTATGCTCTAAGATTGGGAGGTAGTGGGGATGTTTTATGACTATTTTTCTTAGTAAATGCCTTTTGCTAAGGCCTAATTGTGACAGGCTAACTATTAATTGAAAGAATACCAGTGCTCATAATTTAATAGCTCATGAGTTATGTTAGGAGTGGGTACCCAGAGCACTTTCTTTGAACCTTGGTAACAGACACCTTCTGGCAAATCCACTTTGGAGTGAGAGCATAAACTGGGGAAATAGCCCACAGTAGGTACTATACGTATAGATGAGCTAAAGAAAAAGAGGCCCATTGATTAAGAAAGATATATAAGGCTTTATCAGAAATCTTATTAAGAGGAAGAATTTGTTACTCATACAAATTGCTTTTAATATTCTCCTGGTACTCACAATGCAGATTAGTGTACTAGAATCTTAAATAAAATCTTAGGAAAGAGGAAACTTTCATAGTTAACATCTTCCAGGAATATTTATTTTCTTTAAAAGAATTGATTAGATTAACTTTGAATGCAACAAATCTTTGACTTCCCCAAACCTCTTTATATCATGAGTAAAGGTGGTTCAAATACAAAACACACCAAGGTCAAATCCAGTACCAAGGATGAGTCTTCAGCTTAGACTTTGTGGAGTCACAGGGTTAGTGATGCCCTTGAGATCAGAACCATAGGAATTCGTACACCTGGGGCAAGCAGCACAAATGTTCCCAGGGCGAGTAGCATTAGGTGGCTGGGGGTAGGACCCTGCCCTGAAGAGAGAGACAGATCCTGGGTAGGATGGTTTCATCCCTGTCCCTGAAGCACTTTTTCTGGTTATTTTTCAATGGTGTCTGATGCTTCATGACCCTATTTGTGGTTTTCTCAACAGTGAGAATGGAGCAGTTTGCCATTTTCTTCTTCAGCTCATTTTACAGCTGAGGAAACTGGGCAAATGTGGTTAAGTGACCTACTCAGGGTCTCACAGTTAGTGTCTGAGGCCAGATTCGAACTCACAAAGATGAGTCTTCCTGATTTCAAACCCAGTCCTCTATCTACTAAGCCACCTTGTTGCCCCGAGCATTTCTTAGCTTCCCATTTTAACTGTTTATTCTTGATAACTTTATGCTAAAGTCAGTTTTCATTTTACTTTTGATATCAAAGAAGCCTGATTATTTAGGGCTGGAGGGTGATATGGTACACGCTTATAGCAAATAGATCAATGTTTTGAAGGAGGTGGCTAAAAGAGACCCTACCATCCAATAGATATCTGAGCAGGAATCCCTACTATACTATGGCCAGCAAGTAGTTAAAGGACTTGGAGAACCTCCCCAAAGCACCACCACTACCACCACCACCACCACCATCACCAAAAACAACAAAACATCCTTCAAGTAATATGTTAGAGCAGGAAAGAATCATAGGTACATTCAATTCATTTTCTTGATTTTCCGAAATAGAAAACCAAGAACCCATTGTCTTTTCCCCCTTCCGTCTCCCCTTCCCTATCTTTGTCCTTTGGGAAAGTTTGAGTAGCTTAGCTTTGATAAACAAAGCTTTGAGGGAAAGAAATATCTCCAGGATCAATTGAGGGGGTGGTGCTGGGGAGTGGAGGAGCATACCCAGGATGACATGTCCTCTGATAATGGAGGTGACCTCCCTGGATTTGAGTGAGGTCCTCCTAGCTCACTCTCCACCACAACCCTCTATTAGAGTTGGTGCTTAGTAAATATTTACAGAGAGCCTGTTAGTAGCTGCTGGGCAGCTGGGTGGCACAGTAGATGGAATGCCAGGCCTGGAGTCAGGAAGACTCCTCTCCTTGAGTTAACATCTGGCCTCTGACATAATTAGCTCTGTGACCCCAGAATCATTTAGCCCATTTGACTCAGTTTCCTTATCTGTAAAATGAGCTGGAGAAGGAAATGGCAAACCACACCAGTTTCTTTGCCAAGAAAACGCCAAAAGGGCTCATGAAGAGTTGGACAGGACTGAATAACAACAAAGGCAGCTACTACTGAGAATTTCTAGGTCTAGGAAAGTGGGTCTTTCTTTTCAGAGCAGGTCAAACTCTGACCCCTGAAGGGCCCTGAAGTGCCTACCTTTCATTTCAGATGGTCACACTTCACATATTTGTTTATTTTGCCTTTTTTTTTGGTATTTTTTTTCTTTTGTGGAGGGGGAAGGCAGGGCAATTGGGGTTAAGTGACTTGCCCCAGGTCATGTAGCTAGTAAGTGTCAAGTGTCTGAGACTGGATTTGAACTCAAGTCTTCCTGACTCCAGGGTCAGTGCTCTATTCACTGTGCTGCCTAGCTGCCCCACTCTTCACATTTTTAAGCTTGGCCTTCTGCCTGTTCTTCTTGGGAACATTTGAGAAGCAGGATAGGGAAAACATTTCAGGACAAAGAACCCTTCCCCCTTCCTGTAGAAACAGACCACCAGAAGAGGCCGAGACACTTTTTCTGTCTTTTCCTACTTCAGGCTTTACCTCTCCATCAGCCAGTTATGGGCAGGGGGTATACTTCTTAGTCTCCTGCTGGTCTCTAGTCTATCCTTAATCCCTGAGTCTATCCCTAAAGCTGCCTCTTTTTGAATGCTTTTTTTTTATTAATTGATTTTTAAATTTACTTTTAGTTTTTTTTGAATGCTTTGAGGCTAAGGTATCCCTCACCAGTCCAGAGCACTAGCCTCTGCCCTCTTCTATCCTCCTGCGGAAGAAACCTCTTGAGTCAGCTGAGCTGTGCTCCCAACTCTTGCCTTAAATGTCACCCTCTTGTCACCCAGCCTGTCTGACCATGGCTTCATCCTGGCCCCACCAGGCTGCACCCCACCCCCACTCTCTTCTTTAAAGTAATATAAGCATTACCAGCAACACTGTAATTTTTAAAAAATTGTCTTTTTTATCATGAATTTAATCATTAATGAATGAATTCAAACATTTCAATATCCAAAGAACAAAAAAGAGGATTGATTGTATTTGAAGCTGTGTGTTTCTGCTACACAGAGTTTATTAAAAAGTATATATTATGTTTAATAAGGTAATAACAAGATTATTCTGTTAGCTCGTGACCCCTTACAAACTTCATTTTGTTTTCCTCTGTGTACTTAAAAATGTTTTACTGATGCTTTTTTAAAAAGAAAATCCACTTTTTCCCCTCAATAGACAACCTAATTTGTAACAAATAAATATAATCAGGTAAAATTCATCAACACATTATGCCTTTGATATTTCCTCCCTTGAAACTAATTCCACACCTTTGGGAAAATCTCTACCCTGAGTCAAAACTCCAGTAACTGGAGTGACTAGGCAGCTCCTGGGCAGCTGGGTGGCAGAGTAGATAGAATGCCAAGCCTGGAGTCAGTTACATATCTTATAGAGTGTTTTTATAGTTTATTCTACTGTGTTTGGATAGGATGAAAAGGTGAGCTACAAACGGTCTTAACTTTCTTTGAAACTGGTATATCATTGCATGTTGGCTATATTATGGAAAGGATTCCTTGGATTGTATGGTCCTGAGATCCCTTCCTACTCAGATTCTATAAAACCAGAAAGTAGGAATTTCTCCATATTAGGATCCAAAATGTTGGAACTTTCCTTTCATCTACAAAGAAGCATAATCTTTAAAACATCTACACAGTCAAATATAATTGCATATAGGCTAGATAAGTACAGGTATTCCTTTCTAAGGATTACCTTTCACCTCAGTAAGGGGTAAGCCTAGGATATCCACCTGAGATCTGGGAGGTGAGTGTTTTGTATGGAACAGCTGCTTTGACTCATGTCTCCCTCAGCTTTCTATCACATTGTCTTTCTTGAAAGTCTGTGCTTTGCATATGTGGTCCAGATGCTGTTAATGGGCTCAGTCTGGGATATAGTGCCAGCACAAGGAGTGAAAGAGGGGAAGGAAGTGGGAAGGAAATGTTTATTTTGACTTCAGTGTTTACAAACACCCCTAACTAGACTGAAATGTGAGAGCATTTGAGAGAGTTTGAGGTGGACTAATATTCATCATTTTCTTTTCCCCCATCTAATGCCTTACTAACAGCTCGCAGTTACATCTCTGACTCATTTTTCTTTAGGCCCTCAGGAGAGTATAAAGGAATCCTATAAACTTTATGACAGTTTGAGCTGTCTAAATGGCTGTATAGGGGAGGTGGGGAATAGTGAGTATACTGGATTTGGGGTCAGGGAGATCTGGGTTTAAATCTTTCCTCTGCCACTTATTAGCCATGTGACCCTTGGCAAGTCAATTAATCCCTCCTTCCTTAGTTTCCTCATTCGCAAAATACAGACAGTAATGCCTGCGGTTTCTACCTCATGCTGTTGTCCTGAAGTTCAAATGAGATCATGTGATCAAACCACTTTGCAGACTTTAAATTTTCTTATTATTAAGTGTTGGTTCTTGTCCTTAGGGGTCTTCAAGCAAAGACTGGATGACTCCTTGTCGGGTGTGCTGTTCAGGAATGGTTGGGACTATGTGACCTCTGAGGATCCTTTCAGTTCTGAGATTCTATTATTCTGGTTGAGATGGTTGTCTGGAGTGATTGCTTACTAAGGGCTAGGTCTGTGTATGAGGGCGAGAGGGAAAGGACCACTTACGTGAACATACGTGATAGAACTGGCTGTTTCCTCAGGCTTGGATTGCTCTCCCTCCTCATCTCTACCTCCTGGCTTCCCTTAAGTCCCAGCTAAAATCCCACCTTTTATAAGAAATCTTTCCCAGTCCTTTTTAATCCTAGAGCCTTTCCTCTATTGATAATTTTGTATTTATCCTGTAGATAACTTGTTTGTACCTAGCTGTTAGATTGTGAGCTCCTTAGGGACGATGACTGCTTTTTGCCTTTCTTATTTTCCCAAGTAGGTGCTTAATAAATGTTTATTGACTGATTGGCTAGGGAATCATTAAAGAACTAGAGAATGTTTATGTGCCTATTTGTCCCTGAAGGTGCATTTGCTTTGCCTTTTACTTAACACAGCAGCTTGTCTGTGCATGGACTAAGTCCATCAATGTCTCCCTCTCTGCCATCAATGCCCAGCAGAAATTCAGCAGTGGTGCTTTGTGTTCCTTTGTCAGCAACAACAGGCAAGAAAGGAGTGAAGGGGAGAGAAAGGCCCCCTGCCAAGTTGCTTACCTTCACAAATCTAAGACTGGTAGTTTGCTATCTAAGTGAAACACATGGTTGAGCTATAGGTATAATTTTTTAGTCTCTGGTAGTAACCTGGAAATAATATATTTTGAGCTCTGATGGGAGTTTGGTTGGCATAAAAACATACATAGAATTTTTCTAAAGCTACAAAACTCCTTTACTATTCTCCCCACCCCCTTAAAAGTTTTCTTAAAAAGAATGCATGCCTAGTTAGGTGTTTATCACTCCTGCAGAAAGGCACTTTTTGTTGACTTGGGAGGAAATGTCTCTTTTTGCAAAGGAGAAAGTAGTAATTGAATCTGCCCCATAGAGTCATAAAGTGTTCTTCTCCAAGATTTTGAATTTGCCGACACAGCACAAAATCCATAATTTCTGCTGACAGCGCTATCTGCTCCATTTTTAGGGGTGGAGGCAGCAAAAATAGTGACAGTTATCTTATAAGGGGACTTTAGAGAGAGTACAATGACCAAATGTTATTTCTTATTGGTAAATGAAGTTATCCCTACAGGAGAAGAAACCAAAAAATGACTTTTCTTGAAGAGGCGGGATGGTGATAGAGATTACTTTCTTCTTTCTCCAGGCAAATTATTTTGTAATTGGAGAAGATGAGAATCTCAAATACATACATACATTTATATGTGTGTATATGTATACACATATAGATAGAGACAGAGAGAAAGATAAACAGAGGCACAAACACACACACACACACACACACACAGAGAAACAGAGAGAGAGAGACAAGAGAGAAGAGAAGACACAATAGTCTGAATTTAATCTCCCAGTCCACACATGCACTAACAGATTCAGATTCCTAGAACTAAACTGGTCACAATCCACTCTCCCAATCCCCACGCTCCAGGATTTTAGGAGTACCCTTGAGGGGTTAGGGTGATTCTTCTCTAATGCCATTTACTTGAGCCTCCATATTGGTATGTCATTCTCAGTGACAACCAGCAGTGATTAATTCCTCACTTTCATTTAATCAAGTAGCTTTTTACAAAGGGCTATTCATTTTAGAGATAAAGCAAGAACAAGAGTTACAAAGCATTTCCTCCCATCATGCCTTCTTCACTTGAACATAGCAAAGCAGGAGAGAACAAGAGTTTTGCTTTCGCTGGTTATGTCTTTTAAATAATCATAACAGCAACAAATAGTAATAAAGCAATCTCTTTTTTCACAGATGATATACTTAGAAAATTCCAAATACTCAACTAAAAATTTAGTTGAAACAACTAATAATTTTAGTGAAGTAACAGCATATAAAGTAAGTCTACATAAATCACCAGCATTTCAATATATCACAAACAAAACCCTGCAAGAAGAGAAAGTAAGAGATAGCCCGTTTAAAATAATTTTAGACCAATATGAAATGGCTAGGAGTCCATCTACCAAAAAACCTTGGGAACTATATGCACAAAATTATTAAAAAAAACTTTTATAAAAATAAACTCAGATTTAAATAATTGGAGAAATATTAGTTGTGCATGGTTAGGCAGGGCCAACATAATAAAAATGAAATTTACCTAAATAATTTATATATTCAATGCCATCCCAACTGAATTACTGAAAATTATTTTACTGACTTAGAAAAAACAATAATAAAATTCATTTGGAAGAAGAAAAAGTCAAGAATATCAAAGGAACTAAGGAGAAAAAAATGTAAAGGAAGGAGGTTTAGCAGTATCAGATCATCTTAAACTATAGTATAAGGCTGTAATTATCAAAACTATCTGGCAGTAGCTAAGAAATAGTAAGATCACTGCAACAGTGAAGCAATTTACAGCAGCAAATAAATATACTAACAATGTATTTGGCAAATGTACAGACAAGTTTTTGGATAAGAATTCATTATTTGGTAAAAATTGTTGGGAAAACTGGATATCAGTCTGGCAGAACTTGGGCATAGACCAGTATCTTACACCATTTAACGTGATAAAATAGAAATGGACACATGATTCTAGATATAAAGAGAGATATTGCAAGAAAATTTGAAGAACATGGAATATATTACCTATCAGACTTATGGATAGGCAAACAATTTGTAAGTAAACAAGAGATAAGGAGCAGTGTGAGGTGTAAAATATATAATTTTTATTACATTGAATTAAAAAGGTTTTGTATAAATAGAAAAAATGTAGCCAAGATCATAAGGAAAGCAGAAAATTTGGAGAAAATTTTTATAGACAGACTCTCAGACAAAGGTCTTATATCTCAAATATATAAAGAACTGTCACATCTATAAGAATACAAATCATTCCCCAACTGATTAATGGTCAAAGGATTTCAACAGGCAGTTTTCCAATGAAGAAATCAAACAATTTATAATCATATGAGAAAATATTCTAAATTACTATTGGTTAGAGAAATGCAAATTAAAACAACCTTGAAATATCATTTTACACTTATCAGATTGACCAAAATGATTGAAGAAGAAAATGACAAATATTGGAGGCAATGTGGAAAAATTGAGACACTACTTCATTTGTCGTGGAACTGTGAACTGATCCAACCATTTTGGATAGAAATCTAGAATTATATCAAAGAGTTATTAAACTGCCTATACTCTTTGACCCAGCAATAACACTACTAGATCTCTTTCCCAAGATGACTAAGGAAAAAGTAAAAGGACCTACATGTTCTAAAATATTTATAATAGCATTCTTTGTGGTGACAAAGAACTGGAAATTGTGAGGATACTCATCAATTGGGGAATGGCTGAACAAGTTGTGGTATATAATTATTATTGGATATTACTGTGTTATAAGAAATGATGAGCTTGATAAAAAAAAACATGAACAAACTTTCATGAAATAATGAAGAACAAAATGAGCAGAACAAAGAGAACATTGTATACGGTGACAATAATATAGAATAGCTTTAAGTGACTAAGTCATTTTGACTATTACAAACACCCAAATTAACTACAAAGGACCTATGAAGGAAGATGCTAATCTTATTCAGAGAAAGAACTGATAAATAGAAGTATGTATAGAATGGTTATATGTACACATGCATATACATAAATACAACATATGTATTGGTGCCTAATGGTAGCCATTGCTAGAATGGGGTGAAGGGAAGGAAGAAAAAAAAAGAAAAAATGTGATAACTATTATATATTTAAAAGGAATAGCAAGTTGTATATAATAGATGTGCAGTTTCTTGTACAATCACCTTTATTTTCTACTCTACTGTATTATGGAAATGCTTGTTTTGTTTCTTTAGTCCAGAATAAAATAAATAAAATAAAAAAGAAACGTTAAGCCTGTGGAAGCGACTTGTTTTAAAAATTGAGCATATTTTGTCTGGTAAATACTTTGTGAACCTTAAAGACCTGTATAAATAATTGCTTGTTATTGTTATGGAAAACTCCAACAATTGCTACAAATCAGGGCTTTTAAAATTGTTTTGTTGGTTGTCTAGACTTAAGAAAGTCTTAAAATGAAGATTAAACTTAAAATTGTCTTTGCATCTTAAAAAACCAACAACAACAACAGCAATAACTGTTATAAGTACAAATACCTTGTACTTATAATACCAGCAATAACTGGTATTAATATAGGACTTTAATGTTTGCAAAGCAGTTTACATATGTTAACTCATTTGAATGCACCCTAATTCTGGTTCAGCAGTCAATCAACAGCCCATCTCTTCACCATGTGGTTAGCAGACCAGAACTAGTGACAGATTATCATGCATTTCTGGAAGTAGGCTCCACAGACTCTTCCACGTGAGATGACAGCAGGCAGAGCATTTTGTGAATGTTTTGAGGATGATGCTCCA
This sequence comes from Pseudochirops corinnae, assembly GCA_028646515.1. NCBI lineage: Eukaryota > Metazoa > Chordata > Mammalia > Diprotodontia > Pseudocheiridae > Pseudochirops > Pseudochirops corinnae. Next base: position 2,498 of record JAQQSV010005441.1, on the reverse strand, counting down.
TGTATATATACAGTGTTTTGAAAGTATTAGTGTAATTTTAAGCTTGCAAAGAATTTATATGTATGCCTACATATCTGTGTAATATACACACACATTATATGTCTGTAAACATCTACACAGATGAATTTCTGGAGACAATGATAAAATCCAGTATGATCTAACTGTTAGCATAGACTATCCTGAAGTATAATATATCTGAAAAAGTTTTGGGATTTTTTTACTCACTTGGCTCATAATCCCCACCCAGGAAACCTGGGAAAATGGATGCATGAACCTCTATCAATACACAAATTGATACTGACTTCCCATTTTGCTGAGGGATTAAAGGCATAGTCAATAGAGCACTGGCCTTGGAGTCAAGAAGACCTAGGACCAAATAAATATTCCTGCCCCAATAAATATTGACTGTGTGAACATGGGCAAGTAATTATCCCCTCAATGCTCTAGATAACTCTTTAAAAACTTAAGTTACTCAGGAGTTGCTGACTTGCATTGGTAGAGAATGTTTTTTCAATGAAATCTCAGGACCAGGAACTTTCCCATATTCATTTTCAAACATACGGTTCACAATATTACAAAATAATGCTTTAGTAAAAGATAGAGGAAAGAAAAGAGAGAAATCCTTCAATGAACATCGATAAGCCCCAAAGATATGCAAAATCAGAGTCACTTACAGTTCCATATAGGAGTGTTCTTCTGCTTGAAGCCCTTGTACTTATAAGACCTCTCTTTGTTGAAGAGGAGACTAGGTACAATTTTTATTCTCTCTTTAGCCAAACTCTAGCTTCATGTAATGGTGCTGCCAGCTTTGAGGAACTGTCAGCCAGACTACCTGTATTTCAGGAAATTAGAATGAGATTGATTTTTCTGTGATATCTCAATGATGAAAGACAAATTCTTCTTGGAATCCTTCTCTTCTTCTTTGTTGCCTTTACTCTTACCCCCAGAACTCTTCCTGTCCTTTCTCTTCCAGTTATCAGTTCCAGCCCTATTCCCATGCAAAACTTGGAGAAAACATGCTTTATTTTCCCCAGTAACTCAAACAGGAAGGGGATGTGGAAATGTAGTATACTCTGAATTTCAATGTAGAATTATCTCTATCAAATATCACTATATAATAATGACTAGCTTTTCAGAGAGATGAAATATGTCACTCAACCAACAAGTATTTATTAAGCATTGGCTCTGTGTTGGCCATGGGGAATACAATATCAAGAATGAAGCAAGCAGGTGGGTAGGTGGTGCAATGAATAGAGCATTGGCCCTGCAGTCAGGAGGACCTGAGTTCAAACCCAACCACAGACATTTGATACTTACTAGCCGTGTGACTTTGGGCAAGTCATTTAACCCCAATTGCCCTGCCTTCCTCCCCCCAAAACCAACCAAACAAAAAAAGAATGAAGCAATCCCTTCTCTTGAGGAGTTTACCTCTATTGATGGAGACAGCATGTATATATAAAGCATGCAAAGAATAAAAACAAGTAAAAGTTGTAAATTAAATAAATTTTAAAATTGAGTTCATTTGGTGAAGGTAGTGCCCCATATGTAGCCTTGGGGTGTCATGGTATGTCTTGAAAGGAGGCAGAACAGACATCTCTAGTCTCTCCTCTCCCTACCCTTCTCCAAGGGGACTTTAATTCCTGCCATGAGATGAAGCAGGAGATTGGGACCAGTTGATTCCTTAGAGAGTGGGGGTACCAGGTTCGAATTATATCTATCTGCTCTTTTTAATATGGTTAGTCTAGGTGATGTGGTTTTCAGGTTCAAGCTAACTTCTGATCATTGTTTCTTTATTGGAGAGAACAGGACCCAAGCTTTATCTGAGATTTGATACCCTTCCTACTGAACACCAGTTCCACAATGAAAACATAGCCATAAAAAGTAGCATTTATTTAAGAAACCCATTTGTTCAATTCAGTAGCAAAACAGAAATCAGAGAAATTGTGGATAGGAGAATATACACCAGACAATAAAGAGCAAAGAAGTTCTCCTGTTAGGAGCGAGATAAATCAGCTCAACCAAGACAGTCCCAAATCTCCCTCATGCAAGGGGAAGTTCCATGAAATCCCTAGTATAGCCAGCTGTGGATAGGGATATGATAGAAGGGGCCGTCTTCTCCCATATTGGCTTCTTCCCAGAGCCTTTTTCTTCAGCAACCTGAAGTGGGGTTGGCATCTTCCATCTTCTCTATTGAAGTGTGAAGCCAGAAGTGCCCAAAGTTACCGCAGCACCTGAAGAGATTCAAAGGCTCCTGAAAATCTCTAGAGTTCTTGTTCTACCCATCCCTCACAAAGGCCCAGGGCATCAGTTTCCACCAATGAGAAGAAAGTCCCATATTAATGGGCATTGCGAGTTGTTATGGGAATCTAAAGATCTTCCCTGCCCCTAGGCCCTTTGCTAAAGTGGCTACATGACTCTGAGGACCCTTGGATATTTGAAAGTATATTCTGTTCCCTAATAGGCTGAATGTGGTCACGTGGAGCCTGTGGCACCAGGCT
>JAQQSV010005440.1:0-14541 GCA_028646515.1 Pseudochirops corinnae | reverse complement strand
GGGGGGGGGGGGGAAGGGAGGGGAGAAAATCTGAAACTCAAGTGATTGTGGAACTGAATCTTGTAAATAAAAAGTAAATGAGCAAATAAAAATAAAAAAAATAAAAAAAAAAAAGAAAGTGAGTGCACATATCCCAGTTGAATCTTTAAGACTGTGAATTACTAACCTGAAATCAGACTGCATCAAAGGGCAGTCTCCTTCCTAGAAGATAAATTTTAAAGGCTCAAAGAATGACTCTCCACTCTCTGTCAGATTATCAGGGAGGATGAAGTATTCCTTTAAAAAATAGAAGAATATAGTACCATATCAGGGTAATGTTCATCATTTTTAAATAACATTGATGTGGTATAACCATGCACGGTGAATACTCTTTTTTATTTTTCTTCCTTTATAAAGGAAAAGTATTATTTTAAAGATACAAGGTGAGTGTTTAAAATTGTTATTTATATCTTAAATATCTTGGAGAGTTAGTTGGTCCCCAAATATTTTATGCATTTTAGACAAATGTAAAACAAATCATTTTAAACAGGATTTTTCTTACTATCATTTCCCCCAGTTTCTGTTATTTCTCTATAAAATGCTGATGATTTTTGTGGATTTAATTTTGCATCCTGTTACTTTGCTGAAGCTATTAATCATCTTGGTTAGTTTCTTCAATAATTCTCTTGGGTTTTCTAAGTAAACTGTGATACAAATAGGAATAATTTTGTATTTTCTTTGCTGACGCTAATTCTTTTAATTACCTTTCCCTTGTCTTAATGCTAGCCTTTTTGAGAACTAAACGCAACAACTAAAGTATCTTTGCTTTATCCCTGTGTTTGTTGGGAAGAAAAAAATAGCATTTTTTTTTCCATTGCAAATGCTGGCTTTTAGCTTTAGACATATACTTTTAAAGGTTTTATTGACTTTTGTTTTTACCTCATAGTCATTTCTGGATGTACATCACCAAGAATAATCACTTGTCAGATACGTTGTCGAGAGTATCCTTATTCAGGTTTGGATTAGCCTAACAGAACTCTGAGGTCTCTCCCAAATCTGAGAGCCTATGATCACATAATGTTGAAGTAGCCAGATCCAGACCTCCAGTATAGCACGAGTTCAGGCAAGATCCTTCCTAGTTCATAAATCCCAAGTCTGGTCCTGGTCCTGTGACTCTATGGAGCTGCTTTCATTTAACCAATAAGCAGGGGGTGATGATAGGTTTTGATTTCTTAAGGAAAAGCTTTCCCTTAAGACATGTCCTTCTACACATAGAAGTTAAAGACAGGTTTTTAAAGCTTCCATGGGGTACTCCATATTAAAAGCTTCTCAGTATAAAATAGTGAATAATTGGCTACTATTGTTCTGCACAGCAATCACCAGTATACTTTATGTTTACCAAATAATTACACAATGACATGTTATTGTCACTGTTAATGCTACTGAGTATTTATACAGCATTTTATGCAGTGCTGTTGTGAGAGAAATGCTTTGTAAAACCTTAAAGCACTATATAAATTGATATTTTTTATCTTAATCATGGAAGGGAAAGTAGGAGTCATTTACTTCAGGGGTCAGGAGGGCAAAACTGAGATGGGTAAAAGAGAACAGAATGCAAATTAAATAATACAAGGATGGAAAGGAGTTATTGAAAAGAGGGGGAATATGGTAGCACCTAAACTTTGTGGTCATTCATCTGGAAAACATGGTATGGTGCCCTCAGTTAGTGAGGAGCAGTTGCTATAGGAAGTGTGGTATAGTGGAAAGAGGACTGCTTTAGAATCAGCAGAGACCTGATTCAGAACCAACTTCTGTCACTTACTGTGAGATGTTGGGCAAGGCCCTCATCTTCTCAAACCTTCCATTTCCTCATCTGTAAAATGGAGATAATGATACTATACTATACTACCTAGTGTGGTCTATGTGTACTTTGCTCTCTTCTCTTCTCCTTCAATACTGTTTCACTTGGTGATCCCATGGTTTCAATTATCATCTCTGGAGATGACTCTCAAATCTACATGTCCATCCTTAACCTCTCTCCCAATCTCCAGTCTCCTTTCCAACTACCTATTGGACATCTCCAACTGGATAGACCTGTTAAACGCAGTATCTCCAAAACCGAACTGTTTATCCCTCTCCACAAAACCTCTCCCCTTCCAAACTTCCCTGTTCCTCTCAAGGTACTACCATCCTCCACATCACCCAGGATCAAAACCTAGGTGTCATCAATTCCTCATTCTCTCTCACCCCCCCCATTTCTAATATGTTGCCAAGGCCTGTTGCTTTTACCTTCATAATACATCTCCCATATGCACAATTTTCCCCTATGACATACCACTACCCTGCTATACTCCTTTACCACCTCACACTTGGACTATTACAATAGCGTTCTGGTTGGTCTCTCTGCCTCAGGTCTCTCCCTACTATGATCTGTTCTCCACTCAGTTGTCAAATTGATCATCTCAAAACACAAGTCTGACCATATCACCCCCTATTCAATAAACTGCAATAGCTCCCTATTACGTCTGGAATCAAATATAAAATCCTCTGTTTGGCCTTTAAAGTCCTTCATAACTTAATACCTTTTGATGTTTCCAGTCCTCTTACAACCTCTTACTACCCTCCATATACTCTGTGATCCAATGACACCGACCACCTTGCTGTTCCTGGAATAAGGCATTACAACTCCCCTCTCTAGACCATTGACCATGTAGGTTATGTGTACATCCACATAGGTCTGTCTAAACGTGACAGATGTGAAGAGGTATTTCTGGAATTTCACCCATTCCTCTCCAAGGGGGACATTGATTCCTACCAAGAAGGGAGAAGCATTAGGATCATAATGCTGACTGCTCTGCTCTCCTCAGAGAGAGGACATAAGATCAGAATTAAAACTATCCCCTTCCTCAACCCCAATGTTATTAGTTTATCCCTTAGGGAAGAGGTACCCCAATCTATATCCAAAGGCTTGACCCTCTTCCTACCAAATATCAGTTAAACAAGGACCATCACAACAGTAAATATCAAATAAACTCCTTTATCCAAGCTGATAGCAAATAGAAATGAAGAAGTTATACAGATTAGAATGTTTCAGGTTATATACAGAGTGAATGAGCCCTCCCTCTGGGAGTGAGATATCTCATTTCAACCAAGAGGAAATTCCCTCAAATACAACAAGCTGGAAATAAGGGCATCCTTGAAGGGTTGGGTCTTCTATACGTCTACTTCTTCTCAGTCTTTCCCTCCAGGGACCTTTCCCTGAAGAGAGCCTGGGACTAAGCATGCCTTCTCTTAAAGCCGGAGTCCATAAGAAGTATCTCTTTTCTCTCAGGCTCTCCCCAACTCCTCCCCTGATGCAGGCATGGAGCATTAAGTATCATTCTCTCTACCATTTGTGTATGCAAATATGCAGGCTTGAGCCCCACTACTACCTAGAAGGGTTGTTGTAAGGAAAACACTTCAGTAAAAGAGTATAGGATATTTCCATTCCCTGTCCTGTGTCTTAGCACCTGAACATTGGGAAAAGTCACCTAATCCTGGCAAGGAGAACAGGAGATAAGCTATGTTATTGCTCTTCTCTTCCTGTGGTGAGGATTTTGCCTTTGCCCTAGTCTCATTATTATGGTTTCCACAAAACATACATCCTGCTCCAACTAGATAATTTCCTTTAATTTGTTATTCTCCATATCTGCTCAGCCTCCTTCCCCTGGAAATTCCTTCCAGATCTATGTATCAGGCTCTTAGCCTGGCCTGGGACTAAGCTGGGAGACTCTGGCTCCCCCAACACCAGTACGTTTCTCCTTTTTCTATCTTATGAGGAATTTTCCAGAATTCCAACAAAGGCCTTCACGTCTTGTACTTCAAAGTGGGGCCTCTGTTGTGTTTATATTCTCCATTTTCAAATATCTCCTCCAGCAATAGATTCCTTTGTACACATGGCAAGAGAAATACATTTGTGCATAGTAACTAAAATAACGTAAATTAAAAGGAAGTCAAAGTCTGAGTAGTTATAATGATCAATCTTAGTCCATGAGAACTGAAAATTAAATATTCCTCCGTTCTTTTGATAGAAAGGCAGGGGACCTTGGATACAGAATGTTGCATACGCTGTTAGATATAGTCATAGTACCATTATTCCTTAACCATTTTTCTTTATTAGGGAGGAAGATTCTATGAAAGATGGAGTAGTATATCTGCTAAAGAGTATAGAATAAGAAAGGCATCAACAAAATATACACACACACATATATATATACACACACACACACACACACACATATATATACACACACACACACATCTAATATATATGTATGTATATGTCTGCCTGTCTAGCGACATATTATATATACATGTATATATTTTATATACATATATATCTGTACATATATAGTCTACTTAGACATACCATGGCTCTTTCCATTATTCTTTGAGTCATTTGCAATTATGATTCTTCTGAGATCATATAGTTTTATGATTTGTGTCTAGAAATCACTAGATAATACCACTAGGAGAAATTGCTATTAATATTAGTGTTTGTGGCTGAAAGATATTTGGAATCATTGAAAGCCTCTATGCAATTTCTCCAAATATAATCCAGCTTATTCCCCCCTTCCTAGGCAATTCTGAGTCCAGCTCACTATTCATTTGCAGTGCCTGTCCAATATATGTGTACTGAATTTAATATTACTTTTCATAAATGTGCTTATTTTCAGTGCCAAAAATTCCATTCTTCATGACACAGTTATTTATTTTGTGATAAGTCAAGTCCCATGTGTTGCAGCAAAGATTCAGAGCTTTTGGTGCACAAAATGCACAATTTTAAACCTTGCTTATGGCACACAAATGTCTTGTCCTGGCTTTGCTGTGACAGTCCTAAGGATCAGGCCTGGAAATCTGAGAGGCATCTTTGGATCTTCCCACCATCCTATCCCACTTTTCCATCCTTAATATTTTTGTACAAGTGGGTTCTCCTCTGCCTAAAATGCACTTCCTCATCTCTGTCAAAACCTATCAAGGCCCAACCCAAATACTATGTCCTTCAAAAGTTTTCCAAGATCTCCCCCCAGTCCTCAGCTAGAAGTGACACTTTTCTCCTTGCACCCTGCATTTTGTGTCTACCTTCTTCATGACCCTAATCATAGTCTCTTCTTTGTTTGATCATAGGAGCCTTAAAGATAGGGACCCATAAGCTTACTTACCTTTGAATGATAACATCAACAGAGAATCTTACAGAAAGCAACTATTCAGTAAATGTTTGTTGAATAAATGAATAATCAAGGTCAGGGTGGCAGTCTATGGCCACTAGATCAGACAGAATTTTTCTCTTTGTGAAACCAAATTGAATTCACAGGCTTGTTCTCATTAGCATGGTACTTTATCCAAGTGACCCAACTGACTGGGCCAAGTACAGGTTATAGAGCCATTACCACTAATACTCTTTCATTGATAAGATATACTGCCCAATTCACTACTCCCCACACACATTTAAGCACTATTAATTTTAACAGGAGCATGCATGTAAAGGGAAAGAGGAACTAGGCCAATCAGTATAAACTGGAAATCAGTTCATAATTTATCATTCAAAATTGTTCATTTCCACAAATGGCTGTAAGATTGATCTCCAGTGTTCGTTTCCTAAGAAATAGGACATGCTAGAAAAGGCCAAGTTGTAAACTGTTATCAATAATGTATCTTAAAGAAATATGCTCTTAAAATCCCTTTTGTCTTGAAGTTATCAACAGCCATCTGGAAAAAATGCTCTAAATCATTAAATAATTAGAGAAATGAAAATTAATGCAACTCTAAGGTTCCATCTCATACCATCTCATGGTAAAGATTATAAAAAAAGAAAATGACAATTCTTGGAGGAGGTGTGGGAAGAAAAAGGAACATTAATGAAATGTTGATATGGGAGTGAATTGGTCCAGTCATTTTGGAAAACATTTTGGAACTATATCCCCAAAGTCACTAAACTTTGAGTACCTTTTGATTCAGAGATACCACAACTCCAAACACCAAAGAGAGCAAAGAAAGTGGAAAAAGAGCCACATCTACAAAAGTATTTATAAGTGTTCTTTTGGTAGTGATAAAGAACTGGAAATTAAGAGGTGCTCATTAAGGAGAGAATAACTGAGCAAATTACGGTATATGAATGTAATATAATATTATTGTGCCATAAGAAATAACAAAAGAAAGTTTCTCACATACCTGGAAAGACCTATATGAACTGCTGCAGATGAAAAGAAGCAGAACCAGAACAATTTATACAAAAACAAGAACATTGTAAAGACAAACAACTTTGAAGGATTTAAGAATTCTGGTCAATACAATGAGCAGCTATAATTCCAAAGCACTAATGAAGCATGCTGACTATCTCCCAAATAACTCAAAACACAGACCAGATATACATTTTTGGATATGGACAATAGGTAAATTTGTTTTGCTTGATGATGCATATGTTACAAGGGTTTTCTTTTTCAGTAGGGGTTAGGGAGGAGGTGGGAGGGAGAAAAAATTAAAATAAAAAGTCAAATAAATTAAAAGTTACATTTAAAAAAATTCCTTTTGGCTTAGTAAGTTTCACTTGAGAGACAGCACTGAATTCCAATGATGAAGCATTTTAGTAGGGTATTCTTTTTAAAAAGATGATTCTTGCTTATGAAGAGCTAGCAGCATTTAACAGAAATTGTCAAACTAAGAGCAGGGCAGGAATAACTTGCTGACATCTCCCAGATAACACATTATTCCCCACAATCAAGTGCCAAATAAAAGAAATAATTTTGGTCTTTCTTTAGGATAGTTCAACTCACTCCCTGTGAGAGGTGCAGACCTATTCATAAGGCTTTATTGTTTTTCTGTTTTGAGGACCAACTAAGAACAAAAGTCAAAAAATGCCCCTATTTCTATTTATTATTCCTTTGCAAAAATATAAGGTCATAGAAAAAATGTAAGGACTATCTTGAATTTCACTATAAATTTATCTGAATTTCTCTATTCAAAAGAAGGGTAACTTTTCATATTGCCTTAAAATCTGATATAGTGATCTAATATTCAAATACTTGTTTTATTGTTCAGTCATTTTTCAGTCATGACCAACTCTTCATGACCCTATTTGGGGTTTTCTTGGCAGAGATACTAGAGTGGTTTGCCATTTCCTTCTCCAGCTCACTTGACAGATGAGGAAACTGAGCAAACAGAGATTAAATGACTTGTCCAGTGTCACACAGCTAGGAATTTTCTGAGACCAGATTTGAACTCACAAAGTTGAGTCTTCCCGACTCCAGGCCCAGCATGCTACCCACCATGCCACCTAGCTGCCCCCAATATTCAAATAATGGTAGCAAAGCAAAGATCTTTTCAATTGTTTGAATGATTTTCACCGAAGATATCGTCTAAACTATTTCAAGACACACCACAGTTATTTGGGTATTTGGACAATGTACATTTATTTTTTTAAAAGATTCATTGATATGCTTTTCATTTTACCATCACTATGACTTCATAAAGACTTCCTCTACACTATTAGAACCTTCTGTTACTAATGATTTCCTAATGGCCAATTCTAATGACTTTTCCCTTAATCCTCATTCTTCTTGACCTCTCCACAGACTTTGGCTTTCATGATCATCTCCAAGTCCATGATTCTCAAATCTGCATATCTAGCCCTAACTCTTCTGCTGATTTCCAATATCGTATCTCCAACTGCCTACTGGACGTTGCTAACTAGATGTCCCACATACGTTTTAAACTCATCATATTAAACATCGAACTAATTCTCCTTCCCCCCCCAAACCTTCCCTTTTCCAAAATTCCCTATTCCCGTTGAAAGTATCAACATCCTCCCAATCACCCAGGCTTGCAACTCCTCACACTCTCTCACCCCTTTGTATCCAATTTGCTGCCAAGGCCTGTTGGTTTAACCTTGACAATATAGCCTTCCATGTTCCCCCTTTTCTCTTATGACACTGTCACTACCCAGGTACAGGCCCTCAACACCTCATGGCTGGACCACAACATTCGACTATCTATTGCTTGGTCTCCCTGCCATGAGTCTCTTCTCCACTCCAGTGCATCCTCCACTTGGCCACCAAAGTAATCTTCCTAAACTGCAGTTATGACCATGCCACCCCTCTCCCTCTATTCAGTGACTCCTTATCACCTCTAGGATTAAAGGTAATAGTCTCTTTTTGGCATTCAAAGCCTTCATAAGCTGCTCCCCACCTACCTTTCTAGTCTTCCTACATCTTCCACTCCCCCAACACCTTTATTCTTTGATTCCAGTGATACTACAAGGCCAGTGACCCCAGCCTCCTCACTGTACCTCTAACAAAGCACTCCATCTCTCCCCTCCATTGCCTAGAATGTTCTCCCTCCTCATCTCATCTCCTAGCTTCCTTCATAATCCAGTTAAAATCCCACCTTCTACAAGAAGTCTTTCCTGATCCCTTTTAATTCCAGTACTTTCATCTGAGACTGCTCCCAATTTGTACTGCCCATTGCTTACTTGTCTATCATTTACTTGTATATTGTTTCTCCCATTAGACATGTGTGGTCTTTGAAAGCAGGGACTGTCTTTTTACCTTTCATTGTATTCCCAGCACTGAACATAGTACCTGGCACATAGCAGCCACTTACTAAACATTTATCGACTGATGTAACAAGTGTTAGCCAGGAAAACAAATCAACACATTGACCATGTCTGAAAATACATGCCACGTTTCACAACTAAACTCTACCACCTCTCAGCTAAGAAAGAAGGAATGTTTCACCATCTGAAGTTACTTGTAGTTCTATGTTAACACTGCCAAGAAGATCAAGATACTGTAGATGAATGGCCATTGATTAGATAGAAATCATTCTGACATACCCCTTCTCTAATCCCTGGGAGTTTCCCTGACCTTGTGACTGATGGACAGACAAAATAGCCCCGCCCATCTTAAGGGATTTCAGAAAAGGGAAGCATAGGAATCTGAAGAGGGCCAGAGTCTGCAGGAAACACGGTAAAAGCCAAAGAAACTGCATCAGTCAGAGAAATGGGACCCAGAAGCAGTATCATGAGATCATCAGATCTAGACTCCACCATGCAGGTCATGTGGGTGGATCATGAATGAGGCCTGTCTGTGTAGAAGACCACCCATTTTCCTTCCAGTTTTTTGCTACTATCAATAGTGGTGTTATAAATATTTTCAAATATATCCATTCTTTTGAAGATTGCTAATATTTTTCATCTCAGGGCTTTTTCTGTCCATTTCACTGTTACCCCATTCTTTTAGCAGTAAGTATATTTCCCTATAGGAAAACTTCCCTAACCTCTTGAAGCTTCTAGACTATGACAGGCATGTGGATGAGAACATATACAAAAGAGATGGAGATGACTAAACTTTCCTCTCAGGGCTCCAGTGAAGAAGTGATGTCCAAAGAATAAACAAGGCTATATTGATGCTTTCCTAGCCCCCTATCAGCAAGAGAGCTGATGAAATAAGGAATGAAACATGAAATGTTTACTTTATGCTAAGCACTGTGCTAAACACTGATAATACAAACAGAAAAGGAACTCACATTCTACTAGGGGAGATAATATTTATGGAAGATTTCAGTTACAAGTCAGATAGAAAGGTCCCAGGGTCTGTAGGGCAGCATCAAAACAAATGTTAATGCCTCTTCTTTAATGTCATTTTCCACTGATAAAATATGAGTTTCTGATGTCAAGCCATTTGACAGTGCCAAGGATTTTAGTGACAAGAACTTTCTTTTATGAGTCTTCAGTAACTGTGGGTATTGGGCCTGCAAGGGGCAGTTGCCAAGTTGTAACCCTGTAGAACTGCTTCCCAGGACAATAGCTATGGGCTGGAAGCATTGCTTTCCCAAGGCTCTTGGGTTCAAGGTCCTAGACTATCTCCATCAGGATCTGAGAGAAGATAGTGGCCAAAGTGGTGGTCTGATGAGCCTCTCCTGGCAGCAGAAGAGGCAGCTCCTTTCTCTCCCTCAGGGTGCATTGCTGCTTCAACTAGGCTTGCTTGCAGGCCTTATATGTGACATTTGGTTGGTAATTGGTTGGGATGATTGACCCTTTCTCCACAGGAGTTGCTTCCCCAAATGATGTCTGTGAGGGTTGGATTAGAAGAAGGACCAATAGTCTGGGAGGTGCTGTCAATCCTTGGGCTCTTGTGTCTATCTGACTGTTGGTGATAGCTGGCCATCAGTTATGGCTAGTGGTGATGAGGAAGGTGGGTCCCCTCTCCACAAAGATTTTTCCCCATGATGGTTATGGGGGCTGGGTTAGAAACAGGTCTGGTGTTTTGGGGGACACTACTATTCCTAAGGCTCTTGGGTTCAGGGTCCTGGACTGTCTCCATCAAGATCTGAGAGGAAGTGGGGGTGAAAGGAAATATAATTTTCCAGCTGGAAAAAGAGATTGGTAGACCATGAAAGGAGAAGCCTCTTAGGACTGAGGAAACCCCAGGAACTTTGGAGTCTAGCACTGTGCTCACACATGGCCAGTGTCCAGTAGTAGATTATAAGAGAAGTGCACAGCTACCCCAAGCTGAAAATAATCATTAGCAGTTGGAGCCTTGTCTGACTCACTCCACTTAAGGAATGACCTCCTGGACAGAATTTGCTGCTACATTTGAACAGGGTTAATTTGTCCCTTTCTATACTTCTTCCTCTCTCTTGAGTCATTGCTACCTGGTGAACTGGCACCACTACCTTTAAATCTTGTTTATTAGCTGTCTTCTTTTATAACGGGTTTGTCTCCGGATAAAGATAAGCTAATTTTCATTGCATTCTGAGCAAGCGTTTGCTATAAATGAGTGGACCACACTATGGTGAGGAGAGGTAGGAAGACAAAGGGGAACCACTGGATAAATAGCTCTACACCAGGGGTAGGGGACCTTTGGCCTCAAGACCATATGTGGCCCTCTAGGTCCTCAAGTGTGGCCCTTTGACTGAATCCAAATTTCATTTGAATCCACTGAAGTTTGGATTCAGTCAAAGAGCTGCACTTGAGGACCTAAAGGGCCACATATGGCCTCAAAGTCACAGGTTCCCCACTCCTGCTCTAGACTTAACTACAAGTCTATGTTAAAGCTTATTAAAGCTCTTTCTCTCCGGAGACGTAGAAATGAGCCTCATTGTTTTATGTTTGTTTGTTTCTCTCCTGAAAATAAGCCCTACCAGAACAAAGCTCTAATAAGAAAGATAATTCTAGTAAGATTCAACAGGATTTCTTTCAGGGGCTGGGGCATGTCCAGAGAACATCAGTGTGCTTGACTGATACAAATTCCCCACATGGGAAGGCTGAGCAGTCTGCTCCTAGGACAATCATAATGATGTTCAATGGAAGTGCATTTCAGAGATTTGAGCACGTACAGATGTTCTAAAACTGGTTTGAGTTTGTTAATCATGTGTTCAAGAAGAACCTTTTTTAATTGGCTGTGTAGCTAAATCTTAGAGCATCTTCAAAAAGGCTGAGTCAGCCTCACCCTAAATGCTTTGCCTCATTTCCTTTAACTATGCTCTTTCAGGGAAGATGGTAACTCCTTCATTCATGGCCTTTGGTGAGAGACATTCCAATCCCTCAAGGTACCCTAGATCCTTGAGAGGCAGATGTAGCCTGCTTGGCTCTGGGAGAAAGGGTCAGACCATAAACTTGCTACAGTTAAATCCAAGCAAAGAGTAATCTAATTATCTGATTTCTGGTCCAGACCAGGGAGGCCATCCAAATAATTCAATAAATGTTTGTTGGATTGAATTGAAGGGAGAGTAAACAAATTCTTCCAGAACAATCAGGACTATTCTTCTAGACTAGCACACTCCAAACTGTGGCTTTGCAGCAGATTTGTACAATTTCTTCAAGACAGATTATATAAACTCCCACATTGCCAGGCACTCAATAGTCAAATACTGCTGTTCCCTTGTGACTTTGGGAAAGCGCAAATTGGTATATAACCTAACAGACAAATAAACACCTTATTTGTATTTAGAGGTTGTGGGCATGATGTCTGGTGCTACCTGCTAATGTGTCCTGTGGCCTTCATCATTGATCTTTACTCAGCCTCTTCCTCCTGTGTTTCTTCTCCTATCTCTGCTTAGAAATTAAAGGTAAACTCCCTCCCCTCCAAAAAAAAAAAACCAACAAGATCTTTGAGAGCTCCAAAAAAAAGTTAACTTGCCAACTGGAACTAGATTGCAATGTGTGAATTACAGATAAGTTATATGCAAATACACTAGAGATTCTCTTGGTTTATACACCTGGATGTGGCCCTGGGGAATTTCATCTTGGAAACCAGTCTAGTCAGTTATGAGTATATCAGATAATTAGGCTATTTTTCTCACTATGGTTATTGAGACCAGTCTGGAGATATCCATGAATATTACGGCATAATTTCATTCAGGGTACAACAGAGGAAGAATTTCTTTAAAAATGAATCAGATTTAGAAATGTATGCATCCTGCATAGTGACTTCTATGTTGTTCAGATATGAAATATTTTGGAAGTTTCTTTTCAATTTAAGAAAGTTATCGACATTGTACCCTTTGTACAACAGGATATTGCCAATAATGTTTAGATATATACCTTATAATACATTCATGCCTGAAGGACTTTGGGTGCCCAAGAAAAAATAATTAGAATATAATTTAATTTTAAGAAGGCAATAGAACCTAATACATTCCAGAAATTGCCAACATAAATCTACTATCCTGTAAATAAAACTCACATTCCACATTATATGAATTGAGATGGGACTAAAATGTCTTGAGTTTAACTTTGGTTTTGAGTTTGCCAGCTATTTTATATTTATTTTATATTTATCCTGTATATATATCTATATCTATATATCTATACATATATACACAAGAAATACCCTTTTTTTACTTGAATATTTATTTATTGAAAAGAATAGGGAAACATATTTGTGTGAGAAACACTGAGAAAAGCAATCCCTCATTACTTGGACAGAAGCACAAACTACTGGGAGAATCTGAGAGAAAACAGTCAACTCAGAGAAAAGAGATATACTAATGGCAAAGATGGCCAAAGTGTCTTGTTTCCCAGCAGCACATTTACATTCAACTATTGTGTAGACTTTAATGGTGAAAACTGAGAAACCTTGATACCTGGAATTTTTGGCAGCTGTAGGATAATTATCTCTCATATATATGACAAAAATGTGGATTGGGGGTTTTTACCCTAAGGTAGAAGAGAGTCACTTCACATTAGGAGGTCCTGATTTGAAGCAGGAACCCATCAGGGACCAGAATCAGTGCGTGGGGCCAGCAATCAGAAATAGCAGAAGCATAGACACAAAAGGAGAGTGACTCAAAGCAAAGCAGAGAAGCAAGAAGAGAAGAACAGCAGATTTGAGATGATCACAGTCTGTACTGGCTGACTGGAGGCGGCCTTTAGATCATAAAGCAGCCCGCAAAACTCCCCAGGGCAGCCTGAACCAGATTAAATGTAATTGGGAATATTTAAGAAAACAAGTAAAAAAATGCAATACAACATAGAAAATGTTAATTTGTGGTTTTCTAAGTCAATATGTAGACTAAGATCTGTTTCTGTTTGCATGTGACGCTACTCCTTTATAGGTACTACTGGGAACAGATTTGATTGGCAAAAAACTGTATTATCCAGAGTTGATTAGAGAAAAGAATAACACTACATATTTGAGGAGCCCATCAATGAAAGGAAAAATTAAGCAACTTTACCTTTCACTGCTGTCTAGAGCTTGAAAAATGAAGACCCCCTCCAAAGTGTCTACCTTGCTCTTTACTGACACTTATAGCTTGATAGGGGAAAACCTTTCAAAATCCAAGGAACAGAACTAAGTAGCTCTGTAGATTCCATAGCTAAGAAAACTGTTTTGTTCAAAGAGCTAACACTGTCTCAGGTCTCAGGCAAGACAGTAAACTTTAATAGCTCTGCACAGTCCAGACTTAGGGTCTCTGCTTTCACTAAGAGAGCATTGCTTTCATGGCCCAAGAGCAATCACTGAGAAGTGGCTCCACCCAGTAGGTGATACATAAACAGACTGTTCCTTAAGAAGATCAACAACACCAAGGCCCACAGTCCAGAGTTTTGAGTTTCTCCATGCACATGCGTTTCCCTACTCTTGTGCTCCTGCTAGAATTCTGTAAATTTGTTCCCATTGTCCCTCATGGATACTGTCTACATTAGTGGGAAAGTGTGACCCAAGTTAATGGACTGACTTAAGTTTATTCTTGCTTTTGCCTTCTCACTTGGTAACTATTTCATGACTTGAGTCAGTAATGCCACCTTAATTAATTTATTTAAATAGGAAGTATACTAATGGGGGCTCAAAGGCTAGAGTTGTGCTTAGTAGACATCTCACTCACAATAGGGTCACTTCTAGAATCCTGAGAATGAGTTGCAACATTGTGTGACTACCATCTCTTGGGAACTACCCTGACCTATTGGAGTGGGTGCAGATAGTGAACTAATCCTAGCCCATAGAGAAAGAAATTGGAGGAGTGTAAGGAGGAGCAGAGTCAGTGCCATGCCTCATATTAATGAGATGTAGGCTCTGGGACCCCCCC
>JAQQSV010005439.1:0-14541 GCA_028646515.1 Pseudochirops corinnae | reverse complement strand
ATATATGAAAAGCTTATATAAATACACACACAAATCTACATATATATGAGTATACATGATGTCCCAAAAGTCTTTAGTGTTGTTTTAAGCTTTAATAGCTTAAAACCTTTTTTTTAAGCTAGGGAGGATTAGGAGGCTAACCTCTAAGGGGATCAAGAAAGGACTTTGGAAGAAGGTGGTCCTTGATCTGAGACAAAGGAGCAAGGACGTTTCAAGATGTGAAGGTGAGGAGGGAGAACATGGAAGGGGGCACAGTTTGGGCAAAGACACAGAGGTGCGACATGCAACGTCATATAAGGGGGACAACCAGTAGGCCATTTTAGCTGGAAAGCAGAGTATATGAGGGGGTATAATATGTAGTTAACTTAGAAAAATAGGCTGGAGACTGATAAAAAAAAAATGGCTTTACATGTTGGGCAGCTTCGCTGTTTTGTGGTTTATCCTGATGATGAAGGACATCAGGGAGAAGAGGTCATGACTCGCAGTTGACTCTGATTTGAGTAAGGCAGGGCTGTGTAGGGTCAGCAGCCTCACTTTCTCCTCCAGAGCCATCTGGGTCCAGTGGCCAGATATTCATCAGGATGATTGAAGATGGTCCAGGATCCAGTGGGAGACCCAGGCCCCTTTTAGGCTTTTCAAGTTCTCACTTTGAGTGAGGTAACTGGGCAGCTTCGTGGAGGTGGAGTGAAGAGGGGAGAGCCTGGACAAAGATGGCTTTCCCAACTTGGCCTCCGAGAATCTCAAAACAGTCACCAGCCTCCACCATTCAGTTATTATAGTTTTTTCAGTCGTCTCCAACTCTTCATGACCTTATTTGGGGTTTTGTTGGCAAAGCTATTAGAGGGTTTGTCTTTTCCTTCTCCTGATCATTTGACAGATGAGGAAACTGAGGCAAAGAGTTACCAGTTAACAAAGCCATCCCTTGCAGACATCTGCCTCCCAAGTCCTCCGTTTCCCCTTCTGGGGCTGCTTCTGACTCTGGGACAGCCCAGCTGCCTTCAAGTGATTACAGGATCTGGTAGTCTGGGCCTGATGGCAGAGGGTAGGGGGAGGGCATCTAATTATGGTAGAGACATCTTCTATTTACATAAAAATATCTTGAGCAATCAGCAATGATAAGAAAGGAAAGGAAGGAAGACGCTAAGAGTTCAATGATGTTTGGATCAATTAAATGCCAGCTTTTTCATGTTCACTGAGGGAATCTTTAAGGTGGAACAGAGTTTAACTTGCTGAGGAAAATGGTTTGTCTTCTCTTTATTTTTAACCTGAAAATTTTATCGATGCCTTTTGCTTTTATATCACAAGCGTTTCTGAATATGGCTCCCCACCCCCTTGGCACCCGGTGAGACCTCCTTTGCAACAAAGAAAAGTAATTAAGTCGAATCAGAAGACCCAGAAATAGCATCTGACAGTATATGCAAAGTCCTTTGACCATAGGCCCCCACCTCTTCAAGAAAAGGCTCTAGGGAAAAGCGGTACAATCCAGGAAAAAGAACATAGGGTTTGAGGTGGGAGGAATCCTATGTGTCACTTGCTAATGTATGTTCCTGGGGAAATCACTGAACCTTGGTGGGCCTCAGTTTTCTGATCTAAAAAATGGACAGATTGGGCTCACTGTCCTCTGAGGTCCTTTCCAACTGTGACTCTATGATCCCATAGGTTCCACCAAACCTCTTTACCTGAGGACAGCATAGTCTGTGGGAGTATCCCATGAACAGACTTCATCAATTTGGGTTGTTATTATTGAAAATAATAATAGTAGGAGTAATGAAAAGAACTCACCCTTATAAAGCACTTTGTTGCTTACAAGACACTTTACACTCCAACAACTATGTGTAGTGGTAGAGTAGGTATTATATTACAAATGTGGAAACTGAGGCTTCAAGACATTAGGTCATAGGATTTAGAGCCCAAAGGGGTCTTGGAGCCAGCTAGTTCATCCAGTTTTACAGATAAGGAAACTGAGGTCCACAAAGGTAATATTTTAGGAAAGATATAGCCAAATGAGAGTATATCCAATGGAGGACCACCAAGATGACGAGAGGACTGGAGTATATGCCCAGTGCAAGAATTGATTGGAAGGAGCTAAGAATATTTAACACAGAGAACAAACTTGGGAGCAACAAGATGGCTCGCTTTAAATATCGTACAGACTATTATGGGACAGAGAGATTACATGCCTTCTTCTCAGCCCCAGAAGGCAGACTTAGAACACCAATGGGATGTTTCAGGAAAGCAGGTTTAGGCTCAATATAAGAGAAAACTTCCTAAGCAAATGGAGGGGTCCATAGTGGTCCATAGAAAAGATTAACTGTCACCAAACTGTCACCAAACTTCCCATTATGGGAGATCATCAGTCATCAGGAAAGGACTGGATGGATGGATGTTGAGTATGTTACAGAGGGGACACTTGGTCAGTTAGAAGTTAGACTAGATGGTCCCTGAGGCCCTTTCCCCCTCTGATATTTTATGACTCTGCCAAGTCACTTGCCCAAGATCACACATGTAGTAGAAAGAAGAAACGGGCTTTTAAGCTTAGGGCTTTTTTTTCTTTTTTTCTTTTTTTTTTATCGATAAGGTTAAGTGACTTGTCCAGGGTCGCACAGCTAGAACCTAAGTCGTTTTTTAAAAAAGTTTGAACTTAAGAAACACCAAATAAAATGGGCATTTCTATATATGTAGCAGAATAAAAGGAAAAAAGGATTATACACAAAATGCCTATCTCTATTAGGTACTGTTGGTTTATCTTTTTAAATATGAGTTAGCTTGAGGACACAGCAGATAGAAGTTTGGATGTGAAGTCAGGGAGACCTAGATTCAAATCCTGACTCAGACACTTACTAGCTGCGTGACTCTGGGCAAGTCACTTAAACCCTATTTGCCTCTATTTTTTCATATATGAAATGAGGATGATAATAGCATCTGCCTTCCAATGAGCCTCATTGTGAGGATCAAATGAAATAATTAACGTAAAGCACTTAGCACAATGCCTGGTACATAGTGAACTCTATAGAAATGTTAGCAATTATTAATTAATTAATTAACAATTAATTATTATTGCTATTTGTGTGACCCTTGGTAAGTCACTTAACTTCTGTCTGCCTCTGTATCCTCATCTGTAAAATGGGAATAATCCCACCTACCTCCCTAGGGTGTTATGGGGGTCAAATGAGAAGACATATAGAAAATGTTTTGCAAACCTTTTGCTACATATGGATCGAGCTCTGGAATAGGTTCAGCCTGTAGCTTTCAGAGCTGTCCTGCTTCTCAGGACTCCCTTCTGCTTTCTACATTTCTTTTTAAAAGATGCTTCAGCAATCCCCTCCCTTTTTCTTTTCTTTTCCTGCTACACTATTCCGATCCCCTGGAATTCTCTCAGCATATCCCCCCGACATTAGAAAAAGGGAAAAAAAGACAAGGAAAACAAATCCCCCATCACAAATATGCGTAGTCAAGCCAAATGAATTCCCATATTGGTCATGTCCAAAAACTTATGTCTTATTATACCAGTGCCTCCCCTCTGAAGTGATCTTCCATCTGCTCTATCTATATCTTGGATGAATATCATTGTTTGTCCTTTGTCTCCCCCATTACAATCTGAGCACCTTGAGAGTGGGGACTGTTTCTGCCTTTCTTTGTGTTTCAGTGCTTAGCAGTGTCAGGCATGTAGTAGGTACCTAATAAATGCCTGTTGATTGACTGATCTAGCACGACTGACCAACACATAAGAGGTGCCTAATACTCCTTGATTGACTGTCTTGGTTCAGTGCCCAGTACATAGTAGGAACTTACTAAATGTTTATTAATTAGCTAATTGCATCTTGAGCCCATCACCTCTCTTGAATCCATGCATTTCTCTCAATAGGTGGATAACGGCTTCATCCTCAGTCCTCTGGCATCATAATTGGTCATTGCATTGATCAGAGTTCTTAATCCTTTCAGTTTTTTTGAATAATATTGTTGTTACTGCCCGAATGGTTCTCCTCATTCTTCTCACTGCCCTCTGCATCATTTTGTACAAGTCTTCTTACTGTCCGTTTCATAGTCCCTTACAGCACCACAGCATTTGGTGACATTCACATAGCAGAATTGCTTAGCCATTCTTTAAGGGATGGACACCACTTTAGTTTCTAGTCCTTCACCACTACAAAAGCAAAGCTGCTATGACTATGCTTGTACACAGATGTCCTTTTTTTTTTCTTTCTTTGATCTCTGCATTACAGGACTAGGGATGGTATTTCTTAGTCAAAGACAATGCATAATTTAGTGACTTTGAGTGCCTAATTTCTAATTGCTTTCCAGAATGAGTTTAGTTCTTGTGACCAAACCCAATGCCCATTCCATTACATACAGGTTTAAGTGACTTACCTAAGGTCATACAACTGCCTCCTGGTTGTGTTTATCCTTCGTTCTAGAAAGAGGACCATGACATCAGGGAGATGATGACAGGACTTGCAGTTGAGTTTGATTTGAGTGAGAGAGAGCTGTGCAAGGTCACCAGCCTCACTTTCTCCTCCAGAGTCATCTGGGTGCAGTGGCCAGATATTCATCAGGACAACTGGAGATGACCCAGGATGCAATGGGAGACTCTGACAGGACCACCACCCAGGACCGCGATCCAGATCCAAGCAGATGAAAGAAAGAGTGATTACACGCTGAATGGTCTCTTCTTCCCCTGCAATCTGCAGGCCAGGAGTTCTGGAAGCAGCCATGTGGCAGCAGCTGCAGCCACTGCACATCTGCCCCTTCTCACCCCAGTGCAGGGGCTGGACCACACTCTTCCTTCACCCTTCCAACAGAGTTTCCCACTGACCTTTTATTTTCTCTTCGATGTGTTTTGGTTGAGAAGTCTGGAAACTGCCACAGCTGCTAGTGATTCACTCTCCTGAAGTCTGCTGCAGCCACCGCTGGTCTGGGTCACCCTGGGACCAGAACCATGGCTCAGGGGGACTGTGCTTGGCTCCCAGCTTGGTGCGATTGATCCTTTCTGTCCACATGCCAGTCTGCCTTCAGCAGGAGATTTGTTTCTCTCTGCCTTTTTGTGGATTCTGTAGCTCTAAAAAATTTTTAGAGTCATTTTTTACAGGTATTGGAGGTGATTGGAGTGGGAGCTCATGCCAAGTTTGTGCTTTTACTCCACCATATTGGCTCCACCCTGTCCTTCATTTTTGAAGAGGACCATGGCATCAGGAAAATGCCCCCTGGCTCTCTGTGTTGGAATCCCAGGTCTGTAGCCAGATATATGACCTTGGGGAAGCCACACTCTGTGCCTTAGTTTTCTCTTCTATATAATGGAAACGATAATACTTTCCATACATGCCTCCCAGAGTAGTCCTGAGTAACATTCTTCCCTAGAGTCATTACTAATTCTGAGTGTCTGGAGCTGTTCCCCCAAGAGTCTAAAAGTTAGAAGACTCTGATCCAGTTTAGACTCCTGTCATATCCATGATGTGATGGAGCCTAACACTTGGTTAATCAGCCTGTGCAGAGTGGACCCATCCTGTTCCCTATCCTGCTGCAGAGGTTTTCCCAGCAGCAGCCTCAAGAGGTCATAGAACCATAGATTAGGAACTTGAAGGGACCTTATCAAGTTCAAACCTAGTCTCAGATATGTATTAGCTGTGTGACCCTGGATAAGTCACTTAACCTCTATCAGTTTTAGTTTCTTCATCTGTAAAAATAGCTATAATAATAGCACCCGCCTCCCTGTGCTGCTGTGGAAATAAAATGACATAATATTTGTAAAGTGTTTTGCAAACCTTAAAGATTAGATAGATAGATAGATAGATAGATAGATAGATAGATAGGATAGATAGATATCTCACTTCTAATATGTATTGGCTATGTGACACTAATCAAATTCCTTAACTTCTCTGGGATCAGTTTCCTCATATATAAAAGGACAGGGTCAGTTCTTCCTTATCTTAATGCCACTGGTTTCCCCATAGTGCCACCATAGAGTTCTGCCTTCCCTTCACCATGAGGTGGTGTTTTGGGATCTCTCTCCACATGAGAGCCTTTTGTCTTGGATTCTCTCTCCTAAACAATTGAATACATCCCCCAAAAAGTTGTTTTGAGGTCATACCACCACCCTGAGTGTCCAGGGTACCAAAATTGCTAGGTTTGACTTTACTGCTAATACCAGCATTCCACAAAAGTGAGTCATTGTTATTCTTTTCTTACATAGGCACAGCTCCATCTTTCACTTACCTAGACACCTTTTGAGAAGGGGGATGGTGGATCAAAGCCTTAGTTGTTTTGTTGTTAGTGGTGTCATTTTTCAGGAGTGTCTGAATCTCCATGACTCTCTCCTAGATTTACTTGGCAAAGATACTGGGGTGAATCACCCATTTTCTTCAGTTCATTTGACAGAAGAGGAAACTGAGGCAAACAGGATTAAGTGACTTGCCTGGGGTCACACAGCCAGTAAGTAGCTGAGGTCAGATTTGAACTCACAAAGGTTAGTCTTCTTGATTTCAGACCCAGCACTTTATCCACTATTCTACCTAGCTGCACCGTCTCCCTGCCCCCCTTTAATTGCTTGATAGGTGACAGTCTGTTTTGTGGATTATAGAGACTTTGCTTTCATGGGATAACCAATTAACCCAGGAAGAGATCTCAGAAGCCAAATCCAACCCCATCTTTTTACAAGAGAGGAAAGTAAGGTGAAAGAAGGTCCATGGGTTCTCCCAAGATCACAACTAGGCTCATAGATCTAGTGCTGGAAAGGGTCTCAGGGGTCTAGTGCCCTTCATTTTACAGATGAGAAAACTGAAGCTGGAATTAAGTGACTTGTCTAAGGTCAAACACCCGCCCTTAGGCAGGATTTGAACTCAAGTCTTCCTGACTCCAAGTCCAACATTCTATTCCATGTGCCACCTAGTTTTCTATCCTGAGATTCTCCTCGGCTTATTGATGCCTCCATCTTTGTACCATAGTAGCTGATGTCTACCTAGGTTTGTGGTGCCAAAGCTCCTCATATCCATCAACTAGTTAATCCTCACAGCACCCATGTAGGCAGTATATGTATGATCATTCCCATTGTACATATGAGGAAACTGAGGCTCAGAAATGTTGACTGGCCCAAGTGTCCTGGTTAGAAAGTAGCAGAACAAGGTCTTAGAAACCATGTATCCTGGGTGTGAGTCCAGTACAGTCTATGCCCCTCCGCCATCATAGGTATTTTGCTTTTGTGTGTTTATTGGGTAAATAAACCAATTTAAGACCTCCACCTTGCAGAGAGCTTTGGGGAGATTATGGGCAAGAATCTACACAGGATGGGTAGGCATAAGTGAAGGTGTAATTAGTCACAAAGACCAGGTCTTTGTGGCCCTGGGCAAGCCTCTTAGCTTCAGTTTCCTCATTTGTAAAATGAGTATAACAAGAGCACCTACCTCCTAGGATTGTCATGAAGATCAAATGAGATAATATTTGTAAAGTGCTTAGAATAGTACCTGGTATACAGTAGGCATTTAATAAATGCTTGTCTCCTTGTCTCTAAGACACTTAGACTACATCTCTAAGATTCCTTTTGGTTCTAAGTTCTGTGATCTTGCAGACATTTTTTGGAGATACCTTCAGGAGAGAGACGGACAGATGGGACTCATTCAGAGAGCAGCTGGATCTATGTTCTTTTCTTAGCACTGTGCTAAGCACTAGATTCTACTCAATCTTGAAGCAAGCTCCTCCTGAGGAGACCCTGGAACACTGGCCCTATTGATGAGGGAACCCCAACATAGGCTTCATGAGGGAGGCTTCAAGACATCATCTCATAATGTCAGAGAGGCCACCCACTGACTGATTCCCAGAAAAGAGCAAGGCAAGATCAGCTGGGGAGCAGCCCACCTGGTGTGTACCTACCAAGGACAAGAGAATGCACCATCTGGTAATGTCTTAGTTTAATTAATTATCCTAGCTAACTAGTTTTCAAGCTGCTAAAGGAGTAAATACATTGTCGAAATGCAAATTTAACACATTCTAAAAATTGTAAAAAATCTTTTAATGTCTTTTACAGCCTCTAAATTTTGGGCCCTGAGGCAAGACCCCAGTTGCCTCGCTCTAGTTAGAGCTCTAAGTCATAGAATCATAGAATTGAGAATCAGAAGAGCAGAAGATGGTGACTAATAGGGTGGAAATGATTTGCCCAAGGTCACATATAGGTAATAGCAAAGCATTGCTTCCAACTCACTTTCTCCGACTCCAAATTTAGTTTTCTTTCAACTGTATCATTCAGAAAAAGTCCCAATTTCAAAAATCTTGAAATTTAGAACTGTAAGGTATCTCCATTCAAATCCCTCATTTTTACAAATAAAAAACAGCTTCCCATTGCAGTCCTTAGATGCCAACTTGGAACCTCAGTTTCCTCAACTAGTAAATAGTCCAAGCTTTCCTCATCAGAAATTTGTAAGGTTTTGAAAGCTGCTATAGAAATCTGAACCATTATCATCATCTGTTCTGGGAATGAAAGGACCAGAACATAAGGTGAGGAGGGCAGCTGGATTCCCCAAGGGACAGTCCTCTAACTTTGGGGTTGCCAGACCACCAAGCCTTAAACCAACCAGACTTCTTCATAGAGGAGACGGATGGATTTTCCTCTGAGAAACCAACTCTGCCTTCTCATCTGAGGCATAAGGAAAGATATTAAGAGGGAAGGTACACACACACACATGCACACACACACACACACAAAGCAGAGGTAAATGAAAGTGAAAAACAGACACTTCACTGTTATCATTGCTTAGGTTAAATACATTTTATCATATTTCATATATCCATTATATTATTGATTTATTGGAAATGGTTTTGGGATTTTTTTTTGAGTATGTGTTTTTTAAATTATAAGGTCAGGGACCTTGTTTTCTCAATCTCAAAGGTTATCTTTCAAAACCTATAAGAGAGAGACAGAAACAGAGACATATAGAGACAGAGACCATTGACGTGTTTTACTTTCTAAGATAGAGCCTGGATAGGAGCTAAATAGAGACTAGGTCTCCCTCAGATACAAACATTGCACAATCCTGTATTGCAGCTTCGTCATAGAATTACCTTTTTCATTGATGAGGCAAATTTGTTCCATTCACATATGTGTGACAATGAGAAGGATAATGTCCTCAGTTCCCATTCATCTTTTTACACCCCACACATTCCCTCAACTCTCTCCCCAGCATATACCATATCTTGGCAGAGAAGGATACCAAGGGGTAAATTTCTGGCCTATCTTTACGGTTGTCCCTTTGCATTTTAGGGCACCTTCTTTTAGGGGTGTTTGGTATGACCAGGGAGGTTGGACTGAATTTGTGATTTCTTTAGTGTTTGGAATTCCCCATGAGAAAACTCTCTCTACCTACGGAGATTGTCAACAGCCTTAAAAGTTGCCTTGGAAGGGCAGTTAGGTGGCACAGTAGATAGAGCACCAGCCCTGGAATCAGGAGGACCTGCATTCAAATCCAGTCTCAGATACCTGACACTTCCTAAGTGACCCTGGCCAAGTCACTTAATCCCAACTGCCTCACCAAAAAAAAAAAGTTACCTCAGAAGTGGTTTCAAATTCAAATAAAACCTAGGGTTGTTAATCCATACATAAGGATCCCTGTAGTCAGATGTTGACTTAGTTTTAAAATATAATATTGCATATGTTTTATTGCCTTTTTATTTATTTTGTTAAATGTTTCCCAATTACATTTTAATCTGATTTGGGCCCCACCAGGAGTATCACAGGTAACACCTCTAACCTAGATCATTAAAAGGTTAAGTGACTTAGACAGGGTCACACAGCCAGGATGAGTTAGGGGAAGGACTTGAACCCAGGTCTTCCTGACACTGAGGCAGTCTCTCCCTCCGCTATACCATGGCTGCCTCTCAAATGTTTATGGTACTTTCACTGTGCCCAGGTTAGTACCATTGGACTCATGAATTGTGCCTTGCCCTGACACCATCACAGACTTTTGGCTAGTGGTTTTATATAAAAGAAACTGAGGCCCAGAAAGTTTGACTTTCTCAATATCCCAACTTGCCCAGACCCAGAGGTAGGACCCTCTTTCTCTTCTCTTGCCTTTTTTTTTTTCACTTTTTCTGTCTTTGTCTCTCTCTCTTTCTCCCTCTCTCTATCTCTGTCTCTCTGCCTATCACTCAGAATGTCTTTCTCTCCTCCTCTTCCTCTTTCCTTCTTCCATTTCTCCTTCCCTCCCTCCCTCCTGACTGCCATACTTGTTATTCAGAATAGAGAAGGTAGTGCTCTTCTCTGATCAGATCACATCTAAAGTATAATGTTTCCTTTGAGGAAATGTATTTTGCATTAACCATCCAGAAAAAAAGAGGAAACTGGAAACCATGACAGAAAAGGACCTTTTCTGGGATTTGGGAATGTTTAGCCCAAATAAAAGAAGGGTCAGGAGGGGTAGAGGAGACACAGAATCCCATAGCCTTAGAGTAAACCCATCTAGACCAACCGAGAGCCAAGCAAAATTCTCCTCCATAATTTATCCAAAAGGTGGCCATCCAGCCTTTACCTGAAGACCTGCTATTTACAGGGAAATCACTGTGTCCCAAGGTCTCCCATCTCACTTTGGATGGCTCTGATCGCTGTCCCCTGACCCCAGAACCACCCCGATTTGCACTCCACCATTCTCCTTACAGGCAAGCATCTTTTTCTCATTAAAGGGGCCCTGCCTTGATTCACTTCTTAAAGAGCCCTATTCATGGAACAGGCATTACCTCGCTCCAGGGGAGCACCCGCAAAGGCCTTAGCCGACAAGGGCTGGGGTCTCCCACGGCATCCTGGGTCGTCTCCAGTCATCCTGATGAGTATCTGGCCACTGGACCCAGATGGCTCTGGAGGAGAAAGTGAGGCTGGGGACCTTGAACTCCCTAAATCTAAATAGGATGAGAACAAAAGCCCTTCCTCCCCGTTAGGCCCCCCCCCCCAAAGGATAAGATTTCGTATTTACCTCGTTCTCGAAGGATTGCAAAGCACTTTAATGTGATTTTCTTACTTGATCCTCGTAACAGCCCTATGAGGTAGGTGCTACTATTAGCCCCATTTTCACAGGTGAGGAAACTGAGGCACAGACCAGTGAAGTGACTTTCCCAGGGTTGCATAGCTAATAAGTTCTTGAGGTAGGATTTGAATTCAGATCCCTTGACTCAAAGTCCTACACTCTATCCATTGAGCCACCTAACTGTTGGAAAGAATTTAGGATTAAAAGTGCTGAACCATACATACAAGGCACAACTAGGTGGCACAGTGGATAGAGTGTGGGTCCCGGGGCCAGCAGGACTTGAGTTCAAACCTGACCTCAGACACTTATTAGTTGTGTGACCCTGGGCAAGTCACTTCATCCTGTTTGTCTCAGTTTCCTCATCTGTAAAATGAGCTGGAGAAGGAAATGGCAAACCACTCCAGTATCTTTGCCAAGAAAATCCCAAGTGGGATCAGAAAGATTTGGGCACAACTGAAAACTCTCTCTCTCTCTCTCTCTGTCTCCTTTCTCCCTTTCTCCTCCCTCCCTTCTCCCTCTCCCTCTCTCTCTCTCTCCATTATTTCATTTGAGTCTGCCAGCAATCCTGTGAGGTCAGCACTGCAGGCATTGTTATCCTTATCCCATAGATGCAGATGGAGAAGCCAAATTTCCCAGAAGTTAACTAACATCTCCAAGGTCACACAGTGAGCAAGGAGGAAGCATGGTCACACAGAAGCAGCCTTACCTCTAGAGTCAGAGGTCAAGGAGCTGAGTCTTAGTTGCACAGCTTTCTCCCTGTGTGCCCTTGGGTGAGACCAGGGCTCAGCTTCCTCACTTGTGGAATAACAGGGTTGGCTCATATAACCTCCAAGGGCCCTTTCAGCTCTATATCTATCATCCCCTGAGTATTAGTTTCAGAAGCAGGATTTGAGGTTAGTGCATGATGGGAAGAATACTATCTGGGTTGAAATCCTGCCTTCATCTCGTGCTACCTATATAATGTCATTCTCCATGGACTCAGTTCCCTCATCTGTCAAATGAGGACTAAATGACATCTACAGTCTCTTCCAATGATGATCCTGAGACCAGGTGTTCTCTGATCCCAATGCTTCCCTGTATCTGCTTTATGTAGCAGCCAGGTTGAAGAGTAGAGTGTATTGGACCTGGAGCTAAGACAACGCTTATTAACTATATGGTACTGGGACAAGGCAAGTCTACACACATTTTTTAGCCCTATGTGCCAGACACTGTGCTAAAAACTGGAAATAGATATAAGCAAAAAGAAAGGTCCTGTCCTCAAGGAGCTTACATTCTAATAGGACAAGATAATTCATAAGAGGGAACTATAAAGCAGTAGGGGAAAAGGAGAAGGTACCCATGAGGGCGACATAGTGGCAAAGACAGAGAATGAAGGATGGCTGAGTTGAGCCCTCAAAATGGAGATTCCAGGAAGAACTTGATGATGATGATGATGATGACAATGACAACAATAATGACAACAAAGATGATGATAAAGATTATGATGATGATAGCAAAGATGAAGATGATGATGATGATGATGAAGATGATGATGAAGACAATGATGATGATGATTATGCTGATGAGGAGGATGATGATGAAGACGATCGTGATAACTTACATTTATATAGTGCTTAATATGAACTAAGCTATGAACTATGCTAAGAGTTTTACAATTATTATATCATTTGATATTTATAACAATCTTGTGAGGTAGGATCTATTGTGATCCCCATTTTGCGAATGAGAAAACTGAGGCAGACTGAGGTTAAGTGACTTGCTAATAAATGTCCAAGGTGGTATTCAAACTCAGGGCTTCCTGACTCTAGATCTGGTGCTCTATCCACTTTACCATGTAGCTGTCTAAGTGTGAGAGGGGTTGCCACAGGGGCAAAGGGAGAAGATACCTAAGGACTGATGGCAAAGCTTGGAGAATGAAGGGCATCAACCTCTCATGGCCTCAGTTTGCTCATCAACAAAATGAGGGCAATGGATTCGTTGACCTGCAAGATCCATTCTAACACTAAACCTATAGTATATATTTTGCATGTATCCATTTTCTAACCCATAAGTTCCTTGAGATCAAGGATTATCTCTCACTTTTGTCTTTGTATACCCAGTACAGAGCCTGGCACATTTTGTTGTCAATCAGTTGTTTCAGTCACGTCCAACTCTTTATGACCCCATTTGGAGTTTTCTTGGCAAAGACATTGGAGTGATTTGTCATTCCTTTCTCCCTTCTTGCCATTCCCAACAGCACAAAGTAGGTGCTTAATAAATGCAGGCATTGAATAATATTCTACCCACTGCACTCTAATGCCTCCAGCCAGATTCATGACAAGATGTTCCAGCTTCTTGTCTCAGCAATTTTATTATCTCTCTATAAGACCTTGGACCAATCACAGGTTTCTCTGGTCTTCGTTTTCCTTATATATATAAAATAGGGATGACAATCTCTGTCCTGTCCCCTCCCAGATCTGTAGTTATCATCAGATGAGGCACAATCACAGGTAATGCCTGAGAAAGCTCTGTATACCTACAAGATGTGATGGTTTGACTATGATCAAACCCCAAGGGATGGGGACATTGAGTGGGGGACGGAAGGAGAGAAAGGGGAAGGGGAAGGGGAAGGGGAAGGAGGTATCTTCTCAGATCTCTCCTAGCTCTAAGATTCTTTCATTCTCTGCAGCTCAAGTCCCAGCTTTCTGTAGAGAGAGAGAGCAGCCCTGCAGGAAGAAGACCGATTTATATTCATGAGGCTGCTCTCCCTGGGTGGGGCATCTTAAATTGCTTTTTGATCCCTGAAACATTTCTATAGTCTTCCCAAGAGCCTGTCTGAAGGACTCCATGTGTCTAAACAGAGAATTGAAAGTTTTTTCTCCCTCCTTAATCTGAGGAAAAATGGAATTCCAGTCAGATGCTAAAACACAAACACCTTTCTTAAGTTCAAAGTGATTTTAATTTTTTTAAATCAAATCAACAAATATTTACAAAGCATCTAAGGTGTGTAATAAAAGTAATTATTCCCATTTCTCTATGCAATAAAGTTGTGGTTTTTTTTCCCTTTCCCTCACAACAAGCCTAAGAGCTAGTCTAAACACTAACACCACCATTTTCAGGCAAGGAATCTGAGGCTCAACTCAACACAAAAACAGAAACAAATTTAAGCACCTGCTTTGTGTAAGGCACCATGTTAGGGACTGGGAATAATGATATAACATCTCAGGGGCACCTCTGAGCATGGAATCCCCAGATGAGTTTGTTGTCTGACTCTTTGTGACCCCATTTGAGATTTTCTGGAGTGGTTTGCCATTGTCCTTCAGTCCAGCTCATTTTACAGATGAGAAAACTGAGGCAAACAGGGTGAACTGACTTGCCCAGGGTCACACAGCTAGAAAGTTTCTGAATTAAATTTGAACTCGAGAAGATGAGTCTTCCTGACTCCAAACCTGGTGCTCTATCCACTGAACCACCTAGATGTCCGGATCAACAATCTAAGGTTTAAGGGACTCTGTAGGTGCACATTCACTCACAGCTATTGTTAATGAGCCCCCACCAAAGTGTT
>JAQQSV010005437.1:0-14542 GCA_028646515.1 Pseudochirops corinnae | reverse complement strand
GGGTGCTTGCTGTTACAAGGCCTCTTGCTGTTCTCTAGCTACATTTACCCAACCTGACCTGCAACACCTGCCCCTCTGGATTCAAATGGAGCTACTGCTCAATGACCAGCAATCCTTTCTTCCTGAAACCTCTGAAGGAGAGGGACCTGAAAGCTCTCCACAAACTCTG
The DNA here is from genome assembly GCA_028646515.1 of Pseudochirops corinnae. Classification (NCBI taxonomy): domain Eukaryota; kingdom Metazoa; phylum Chordata; class Mammalia; order Diprotodontia; family Pseudocheiridae; genus Pseudochirops; species Pseudochirops corinnae. The sequence continues at coordinate 14,373 of JAQQSV010005437.1, read as the reverse complement.
GAGACCAAAGTTCCAGGTCTCTGAGCTCTTGTTTTTGGTCTCTTCTAGCACTCTCTGAAATCTATGCCAAAGCCCCACAGACAACACTTTGACAGTTAGAGACTAAGAGATATACTGTTAGAACCCTGGGTCCAGCAGTACAAACCATGCCTTCAAATCTTAGTATAGTGTAGTAGTAATAATGATAATAGAAATATTTTTTAAATTCATTTGATTGGGAGGGGAAATGAGCTATCTTGATGGCTTCTACACTGTCTAAGGAATACATTATTTCATTTAAAAATCCTCTGTTTTTCTACCCTAGGAAAAAAAATCCCAAATGACCTCACCCTAGTTACAACTCTGTTCAAGCTTCTAAAAAAAAAATTCAAAGCAGTTCTTCTTCATGAAGCCTGGAGATGCCCCATTAGAGAAAGATAAAAAAATAATTTCATTACAAGTGCTTTTGGTCATCCAAGGAGCCCCTTCCCAAAGGTTACTTAGCACCATGAAGCCTGGGTTGCTTTTCTTGGCCTGGACTGGTATCTGTCTGATCAATGTCAACTCTTTAAATGGAATTCTTAGGGACAAGTCATTGGACCCATGAGACTGTGCAAATACTGGGCTCTATCCTCCAACATTTCAGCTTCTTACTCAGCAAAGCTTGATGAATTGTGGGCTGATCAAGGATAAAGATTGGGAGAGAACAAGGATTGTATTAAATTCATACAGAAAATCAAACATGGTGAAACTGACACTGTGAATGAGACGCTGATTCAGAGAGGCTTAATAAGGTCTAATTCGGCTTTTATTGGAGAAGCTCTAGGTCAAAGCCAAGGGCATGATAAATGAATGAACTGCTTTACATGGGATCTTCTTCCAAGAAAAGGCAGAATAATAGTCAATATCACAGAAGGAACAAAACACTCGACTGGGAATTAGAGATCTCAGGTGCTGGGATATGCTTGACAAATCAAACTGTGTGATTCTTTGGAAAGGGTTCAATTTGATTTACAAACATTGAATTCCAGTTTCTTTGCTATTTGGATTTGTTCCACTCTTCCTTCCTCCCTTCCCCCAAAAAACTACTTAAGGAAACACTGTAGTAAGGAATAATGAGCATACCTGTGGCATCCATCAGAGGACCTAGGTTCAAATCTCACCTTTGATGCCTCCAAGCTATTAGACTTGGGGGAAATGATTAAGAGCCTTGTTTCTTAGTTTCTGCAGATGAGGAAACTGAAGCTTAGAGACTTAAAATGTTTTTTGACACCACACCAGCTGGTAAACATCAAATATACTACTCTTCAAAGCCAGACTCTCCAGATCTACCCTTCTTTCACTACTCCATGCTGCCTTCAATTTTGATAATTCCTTGAGCTGAAAGGGTCTAACTTCTTTTGCTGAGGTAGCCTTATCTAGATTGCTTTAAAGTTACCTATAAAAGCTTTCCCCATCTTGAAGCCATTGCTGATTTTCAGTGATCAGTCAGTGAATGTGTTGCTACCTTGATGTATTTATAATAAAATCCTTTTAATTCTCTTTTTCCTAAGTTCTGCCTTGTTAGTCAGGTTGAAAGCATAGATGAAGAATTTCCTTTTCAAAAACATCATCGAGTCTAACCCATTACAGAAGAATCCCTTCTATAATATAATTCACCCCATAAGTGGTCATCCAGTCTTTTCCTGATGACCTGACCAGAGATAGAGAGGTCTACAATCTCTGGAGTTAACTTTATTCCACTTGTGAACTGATTTCAGTTTCTAGATGTTTACAACAAATCTAGTTTGCTTTATCACATTTCTACCCATTACTTCTTGTTCCTGGACTCTCCTCCAGAATCAGCTATGCCAATGACAAAATAACTGACTGCATCTAGCCCCAAACTACCAGGACGCTTAGAACCAAGATAACTGGTTGTCCACTGGGATGAAGAAACCATTTTGATCTGATATTCAAAGTGAGATATGTGTGAGAGACTAGGTCAAAATAGTTTCTATTTGGGGTGAGTAGGTGGCACACTGAATAGAGCATCAGCCCTGGAGTCAGGAGGACCTGAGTTCAAATCCGGCTTTAAACACTTAACACTTACTAGCCATATGAGCTTGGACAAGTCATTTAACCCTGATTTCCCATCCAAAAATAGTTTATATTCTCACAATAATCTCAAAATCTTACATTCTCAGAGCTAAAAAGGAACACAGAAGCTATGGAGACCCATTCATACATAACAAGAATCTATCTTATAACATTCCTGGCATGAGATTATTAAATTTTGCTTGAAGACTACCAAAGAAGAAAATCTCATTGTATCTCAAGGTAGCTAATTCCATGCATGAGTCAAGGTGATGGCCTCAGGATGCTGACTGAGACATGAAGAATACATACTTTGACACACAGACATATATGCGATATGTATATATTCACCAAATTAAATTCTCTCATTTGCCTTGTAGCATTGTCTCCAGAAGATGTAGAGTACTCAAGCTAACTTGTGACAAAGAATCATTTGTAAGTCTCCTATAGTTTCTCTTTTGAGTATATTAGCATAGAATAAATTACCAAATTACTTAACTGTCACTTTGGAAGGCACTGAGAGACTGACCAGAAGGAGATAATATACACAACTTGATAGTTTTATAACTAAATGTAGAGCATATGAATAGTATGAAGCACTGAGTAGATTGAAAGTGAGTAGGGATCCCAAAAAGTGGTTCTTAGACTCATTGAAGTCAGTGATCACCCAGAGGATGATATAACTCATTTCTCCAGTTCACAATTATGCTCAGAAGTAAGTCAATTTTAACAGATTACTGTAGAAAAACAATTCAAAAACGTAATTGCTATATTTGATGTATAGCTTCAAAGAAATAAAGTCTCAATAACCTGATTATAACTAAAATATATAGCTCACCTGATAAAAGTTGAGAGAGAGAAAGAAGAGAGACTGAGAGAGAGAGACAGAGAGAGGGAGACAGAGAGAGAGAGACAGAGAGAGAGAGAGAGAGAGAGAGAGAGAGAGAGAGAGACAGAGACAGAGACAGAGACAGAGAGAGAGAGACAGAGAGAGAGAGACAGAAAGAGAAGGAAAAGAAGCTACTCTGATAACAGGGAAGATCAGGACACCAACTCAGGAGAAGACAATGAAGTTAAAACAACTACAAGTGAAACTTTAGAGAAAAAGAGTGTTCTGGACACGAGTCCAATAAGAATTCCTGAAAGAGCTGGGGAAAAAAAAAGATTTTCAAAATTAAATGAGTGAAAGAGGCAAAATGGGTAAAGAAATGAGAACAAATGTAGATGTTGACAGGATAACTAATATTTTGGTAAAGGAGACACAAAAATACTGAAGAAAACGGCACCTTAAAAACAAAATTGGTCAAATGGAAAAAAGAGGTAAAATAAATCTCACTGAAGAAAATAATTCCTTAAAAATTAGAATTGTATGAATGGAAGCTAATGACTTCATAAGAAATCAAAAAACAATAAAGACAAAAGAATAACAAAAGAATATGTAAAATATCTCATCAGAAAAAAATGACCTGGAAAAAAGAGGAAACACGATTTAAGAGTTATTAGATTACCTGAAATCCAGGATCAAAGAAAAAGCCTAAATAATACATTTCAAGAAATTCTCAAGGAAAACTATCCTGATTTCCTAGAACCAGAGGGTAAAATAAAAATTGAAAGAATGCACTGATCACCAACTGAAATAAATCCCAAAATGAAAATTCACAGTAATGTTATAGCCAGATTCCAGAGCTCCCACAGGTCAGTGAGAAAACACTTCAAGAAGTCAGAAAAAAATCATTTAAATGCCAGGGATCCACAGTCAAAATCATACAAGGTTTAGCAGCTACCATGTTAAAAAGAGTGAAGCACTTGGAACATGATATCCCAGAAGGCAAAAGAGCTAGGATTAAAACCAAAAATAATATACCCAGCAAAATTAAGTATAATCCTTATGGGGGAAAATGAACATTTGATGAAACAGAGGATTTCAAGCATTCCTGATGAAAAAACCAGAGTTGAATAGAAAATGTGACTTTCAAATGTCATAGTTAAGAGAAACAAAAAAAGGAAACATGAAATAGAAATCAAAAGGGGCTCAAAAAGTTAAACTTTTCATATTCCTATTTGATATAATGATACATATGGCTTCTAATAATTGTACTATTATTAGAACAGTTAGAAAAAGTCTACACAGACAGAGGGCATGGGAGTGAACCAATTATGTTAGGATGATCTAAAAAAAATGGACAGGCAAGAAAGAGAAATGCCCTGAGAGAAGAAGGAAGGTAGAAAAAGAATGAACAAAAATTATCTCACATGTAAAGAAGACTTCAAGGAAGAGCTTTTACAGGGAAGGAGGAAATGGAGGGTGGGGAGAGGGAACATTTGGACTTCACTGACATCTAAATTGGTTCAAAGAGGGAGAAATACACATACGCTAAACTGGATATAGAAATCCATCTTGCCCATCAGGGAAGTAGGAGGGGAAGGGTACAAGAGAAAGGAAGGATGACAAAAAGGAGGGTGGATAAAGTGAAAAAAGACTTTAGAAAAGAAAGGTTAAAGAGAGAGAAAGAAGTAAAAACAGATTTGACTCAGTTCTCTATATATTTTTAAAATGAGGCCTTTATCAGAGACATTGGTTGTAAAAATTCTTTCCCAATTAGCCACTTCCCTCCTAATCTTGGTTACATTAGCTTTATCTATAAAAACCTTTTCAATTTAATGTAATCAAAATTATCCATTTTGCATTTTGTAATGCTCTCTAACTCTTGTTTGGTCATAAAATCTTCCATTCTCCATAAATCTGACAAGTAAACTATTCTCTGCTCTCCCAGATTGTTTATAGCATCAGCCTTTATAACTAGATTGTGCACCCATTTAGACTTTATTTTGTTATATGGTGTAAGATATTGGTCTATGCCCATGAATGGGCAGTTTTGAGAAGAAAGAATCAAAGCTATAATCTTTATAAAACTAATTTTAAAAAAAATTAGTTCCAAATTCTATCCCTCCACCCCTCCTCTCCTCCCTCCTTGAAAAGGCAAGCAATGTGATATTTAGTACACATGTGAAGTTAGTGGGAAAAATTCCATATTAGCCATGTGGCAAAAGAAAAATAGGAAAAAAAATCCTCAAGAGAAATAAAGTATAAAAAGCATGCTTCAGGTTATATTCAGAAGTCATCAGTTCTTCTCAGGAGGTGGATAGAATTTTCTTTATGGATTCTTTGGAATTATTATATATCAAGATAATGATCCAAAATAATTCCAATATTATAAAGATTTACATATAATTGGGAAATGTTTAGTGAAATAAATAAAAATATATTTAAAAGCAAACAAGTACAGCAGTATAAAGAGGCAGAACAAAAAGTCAAGTTCAGCTTTTTCTGGAAGAAATTAAAAGTGATCTCTTCTTAGAGGAGACAGAGAACAGAATGATCAGTCAATAGGGCACTGTTAAGGAATCAATGAACAGTTTCCTTCTGATGAATGGCCAGGAACAGACTATAGCAGATATTAAGTAGATAAAAGTTGTGCTAAAGTAATAAGGCATTCTTCTGGAAGAAGAAAGCCCATAGCTCTAGAAACAAGCTTGATAATGGTTCAGTTTAGTGATAAGGGAATAGGGTGTACCTAGGTGTTATATTACTCAAAAAATTTCCTAGAAAAGATAATATACTTTCATAAAAGTAATAAAAATATTTCAGTAGCAATACTGGCTTGATAAAAGTGATCAAAAATTTTCTCTATATCTATTTATTGCCATTTAAAAGTCTAATTCATGGATTTTATTCAATGCTATTATATGGTCAAGTAAGACTTTATACAAGTCATATTTATTATATAAAGTGAAATAATTAGAGCAACTTTTGACTATAATTTTGGGCACAGAGCAGTAATTTCAAACATCTGGGGAACTTGATATGGAAATCCCTTCTACCAATGTAGTTCAATAACTTCTGTAACTGTGAAATTGTTTTGGAGAGCTGCACAGCACAATGCGGGGTTACATAATTGTCCTGTCATTTGTTTCCTATCCAACTTAAAAAGCAGATACTAAATTCCTACTATATTCTAGGCACTACACTAGGTGCTGGGGTCTAGAAGATGAGAACTGCTCAAGTAACGTCAACAAGCACTTTTTATGTATCAAGCACTGTGCCAAATTACTATACAATTGATATTGGTAACTCTCAGAAAAGGAAACTCCTTCTACCACTATAATTCATCAACTTCCCTGCAACTTGCAGTCTTCGAAAGTAGTCTAGAAAAATTAGAGATTAAGTGACTTGTCCAGTGTCACATAGCCAGAATGTGGTAGAGGCAGCAGGATATGTATGAACTCAAGGCTTCTCAGTACCAAGGACAGTTCTCTTACACACTGCATCAAAGTCGGGATACAAATATAAAAACCAGAGTCCCTCCCTTCACAGAGCTTAAATTTTAGGGGGAAGGGATATGAAGGGCATCATATTTGCATTGAGATAAATACAAAATATATACAAAGAGATAAAATATAAATTTGCTATAAGACCATTAAAACTAGAGGCATTGGAAAAGACAATTAGGAAATAGTACTTAAGCCGAGTCTTGAAGGAAACTAGAGATTCTAAGAGGCAGAAATGAGGAGGAAAAATATATGTAAATTCAGAAAGACAGAAGATAGGTCATAGGTTATATAGATCCTGTGTCATATGGGTCAGAGGCTTTATTTAAAATCATTTCACCCTGCCTCATTTATCCATTGCCTCTTATTTTCTATACAGTTTATTTCAGATATTCTGTCCTGTGGTATCCATAAACCAAATAATTACAAAAAAACCTCCTATAAAACTATGCATCCTAACTCTATGTTTGGAAATATGGTTGCATACAAGTATTTAACTTTCACTTGGACTTTAATTGGAAGAGACTAGCTAAATTACATAATGGGCTCATGAAAGATAATATGATTGACATAGACATGTTTTTCAAGGAAAATAAAGCATTACATCCGCAAAACCTGTAAGCAACAAAGGAATGAATCAACTAGAACTAAACATTTCAGAGAGATGGAAGAAGAAAAAGCTAAGCTTCCACAGCTTAACAGAAGCTGGCAAATGAGATGGCTAAACTACACTTCCACTTCAAAGTATTCCAACAAGCTTTCCCCATCAAACACAAATTTCTCACATCATTTATTGGGGTTATTATTAAGTTTACAGGATGGAAAAGTCACTTTCCAGGAAGCTGATTCAAGCTGATGGCCAGCTGGAAACCAAGCAGAAATTCATTTAGCCAGTCAGATCTTTTCAATGCTCTATGATCCCTTAGCTGGGCACTTTCATTCATTAGTGATACTTACAATAAAAATGACCATACCCACCATGGGGACAAAAGCAAGGGCGGGGTCTAGAACAAAGGAGCAAGAGAATTTATAGACACAGAAATATCTGAGTCACAGAAAAAAAAAACATTTAAAATTATGAAAAAAAATCCAACTAAGAATATAAAAGTATTTGTAAAATAGCAAAAGATAATTAAAGTTAGGATTTCATTCAAACATTTTCAGGTAAGAAATCATAAAATCATTTTTGGTGAAATACTTGTTTTCATAATCCCTCACCCCCCATTTTGTCTTTCTTAAGGATCCCAACAATACATTTAAGAGATGGATATTTGATTACAGAGAAGTGAATGTTCTCTGGGACTGAGAATTGTGGTCTTTTTTGTTTCCTGAAACTACTATCCTTCCAGTAATCTGGGCTTGAAACTGTGGGGCTATGTTTGACCTTTCCATTTCTCTGACCTCTTGGACAATTCCTCCCCTCCTGATTCAGTCAATGGCAAAGACTTTCTGATTCAGCATTTGATGCACCTTTTGATTTCATCTCCTTCTTTTTACTAACATGCATGGTCACTAGCTTGATATAGCATCTCATCACATCTTGACTACACTGGGGCTTCAGCCTACCATTTTTTTTTTAATATCAGTTGCTCTTTAAAAGTCTCCTAAGTTACATTTATGACCATGTCAGTTCCTTATTTAAAAAAAAGATTCAATGGCTCCCTATTGCCTGTGGAAGGGAGAAAAATATTTCCATTGAAGGCACTCCAAAATCAGACTCCAACTGCTTATTTCAGATAAGCCTTCAATAACAACAATTTTTACATAATACTTACTGTGTGCCAGAGACTTTACAATTATTATCTCATTTAAGCCTTGCAATGGCCTTAGGAGGTAGGTGCTATGATTATCCCCATTTTACGGATCATGAAGCTAAGGCAAGCAGAGGATAAATGATTTACACATGGTCACACACCTAATAAGTGTCTGAGGCCAGCTCTGAACTCAGGTCTTTCTGACTAAAAGACCAGCACTTGATCTACTGTGTGAACTAGCTGCTCCTTAATTTCATACTACCCCCACTCACACATTAAAAACAAAACAAAACCTCTCATTAAACTGGAATTGTAACTGTTCTTTGGGGAGGCATAGTTGTGTATTTTTAGGTTAAATTTGTAAAATTAACATGATCTCCATCAATTCTTTAAGTCAAAAAAGCAATAAACCAAGCCCTGGTTTATTTCTGAAGTATAAATGCTTATACTGAAATTTTAAACTCTGGATCATCAACCAATTTGAGCTCATGCCTACATACCCCTGGCAGGGATTGTGTCTTATCTAATTTTTTAAATCTCTGCCAGCATCTTACATTGAACTCTGCCCAAAAAAATGCTTAATAAATGTTCATTTAATGAATGAATTTGTAAATGAATGAATGACCCATACTAAGACCTTTCATCTTCTCTAGATGCAAATTCTTTCTTTCAAGTGATGTAGTTGACAAAGGTAATTTCTCATATTTTTTGCCCTAAATGTTCTTTGATTCTTAGTGTATAGTAAAATCATAAGGACTATTGAAGTCCAGAAGAGAAAGAAGACAGTAAGGGAGTATATCAGGGAAGGCTTTATATAGAAGATAGTAGAGAATTGGACTCTGAAAGATGGGAAAGGTTCAACAAACATAGATAGAGGAGAGAGCAGGCCAAGTCATATACTAGGCCTAGAGGAGAGGTTGAGCAAAGGCAAAAAGTTGGGAAGAAGTAGAATGAAGTAAGTGAATAGAGAGTAATTCAATTTGCTTGAACATAAAGGCAAACAGTGTGGTATAGGTTTGTAAAGATAGCTTTGAGATAGATTTCGAGGGGCTTCAAATGGCAAGAAAGGTGTTTGACCTTCATTTGGTTAGGCGACGGGTAGCCATTCTAAGCTTCTCTGCAGGTGTGTGTGGGGGGAGGCTGTGTGCCTTATATAAGAACTGTGCATTATGAGCATTGGTCTCTTGACAATTAATGTGATAGAATGAAGAATGAAAAAAAAAACTGACACAGGGAGACCAACTAGGAAACTACAGCAATAGACCAGGTCAGGGGCCATGAGGATGTAAAACTAGGATGAGAATAGCGGGAATAAAAAAAGGAAACATCTGGGAGACATTTTCTGTGAAATGATTCTAAAGGATTGTAAGATTGGTGGCTGCAGGCAAATGAGTAAAGACAGAGGAGTGAAAGGTGGGATGTCAGTGAGGGGGTGGGGTAGGTGAGATAATGTCACTCATAAAAAAGAGAGGTTAAGGAAAGGGGTGGGTAAGAAGGGAAAAGCAAGGCATTTGCTTTTGGACACAGTGATCTTGAGAAAAAGACCAGGAAACAGTTGAAAATTCAAGTGTTTATGGGAAAGAGGTTGGTTGTGGAGGCATAGATTTAGGAGTCATCTGCATAGAGGGGATAGATGAAGCTGTTGGAGTAAATGACATCACCAAAGAAGCAAGTATGATAACTGAAGAGTGCTGGGGGAAGCCTATATTTAAAAGATGGAAATGACAGAGTGGTAGAAAGAAGGCCATGATATAGATAAAAGCCAAGAAAAGAGAAAGTCAAAAAGAAATGATAATGTACACATCTCCCTTAGAGTAGGTTAATTCATTAATCTGTTCATTCTTCAAGCATTTATTAAACAACTCTAGTCAGAGCACTGGGTCAGATCTTGGGAACACTAAAACGCAAGAAAAATAGTAGCAGTAACGATAACAAGATCAATCCCTGCTCTCCACCAGCTCATATTTCATTGGTGGATACATCATTTATACAGGTAACTAGAGGAGGGAAAGATTGTCAACAACTAGAGACATCAGGAATGGTTTGCCATAGGAGGCAACAACTTACCTAAAGCTTAAAGAAAGTCAAAGATGCTAAGAGGTAGAGGTGAAGAAGGAGTGTCTATCAATCACAAGGGAAGAATCTACGCAAAAGCAGAGAGGAAGGAGATGGATGTTAATTTCATCGAACAACCAGAAGGATATCCTATTGGACCGAAGGGTGACTGATGCAGTGATGTGAAGTTTCTGGAAAGGAAAGCCTGAGTCACATGATGGAAGGTCTTAAATACCAAACCAAGAAGTTTATCCTAGAGGCATTAGGATTTGTTGCTCTATGGTAGCTTTTTGGAGAATGCACTTTATGTTATCATTGTAAACATTTTTATGTTCCATTTTAGTGTTTAAAAAGTTATGTTTGGTAAACTCAGATCATAACTCCAAATTCTAAGAAGCAGCTTTCACCTAAATACAATACTAAGGAAACCAGGGGAGAAGTCTTTAATATCTACATCTTAGTATTAACACAAGTTCTAACTTCAAAAGAATAAGATACTTGTAGGTCAGGAATCCCTATGATTGTAGGAAAACAGGAAAGAGATAATGCATCAGTGTGCTTATATTGCCACATAATTCTATTCTTTTTTTGCTTTATTATGTGGGATGAGAATACACAGTGGACTCATAGAGAATATGGCAGGTACTTGCTAAGTGATCACAAATTCCAGGAAGCCAAATATGGCTATTCCTCTTATGAACTCTAATAGCTTCATCAGAAGGAAGCAATTAACAGCTGCAACAGTTACCTGAGAAAGCTTTCAATCTCAAACTGCTTTTCAGTTCTAAGGTGGGAAGAAAAGCTCTGGGAAGATTTAATTACAAATTAAAATGTTTAAGGTAAACTTGTGATGGACAATCAGGTATAGGTGAAGTACTAATTGAAAATCATTAAGCAATCCTGAGTAATTGTAATTATGAATTGTACATAGTTATCTGAATTTCTTTAATTCTTGCTCTACATACATATCCAACTTAAATATTTAATTTAATGGTTGTTCATGTTGATATTTGTATATATAAACAAGAAGTTGTAGTTTTACTGGAAAAAAGTAAATGTGATGCTAAATTGTCTGTAAAATATGATAGGAGGAACTAGACTTGTGGGATATCATTGCAGTAAGAATCCTATGATCCTAAGAACCAATGTTTTCTTGTACCTGGTGAAAACAATCATCCATCTCAGAATCCACAAAACTATATTACTAAATAGCCTACAAATCTTCATCTTACCCATGAGAATATAATGAGAAAATGTGTTCAACAGTTTCCTAAATATAACTAAAATTTATTTATATAAGACAAAAAATGTAGATCTTCACAGGATCTTGGTAGTCATCTAGTGCAATCTCATCATTTCACAGATTAGGAAACTGAGGCCTAAGAAGGTAAAAATGTTTTGTCTAATGTCATAGACATTCAGTGGAGTTGAAGAAAGATACTTTGGCACTTTGTATCCCCAGCCCTTAGAACAGCACTTAGTATGTTTTAAGCAATGCTTTTTTATTCATTCAAGGTGAAAGCTACCAATACTATGGACTGGGGTCAATGTACATAGTCCCAGGGCAGATGAAAAGACATTCAAGAAATCCTTTCTAGTTTGTTCAATCTAAGCTTTATATTAAGCCTCTGCCATCCACACTGACCACATGCTAGGTTACTTCACCAGCTCCAGCCTCCACAGACTGTTTAATTATTTCCACATACATTTACTTCCTGTCATGTGTATACTTATCTTATGAGAGGCAACTCGATATAGTAGTGACTACAAAGCTGCCCTAGAATCCAGGAACATCTGTGTCCAAGCCCTCCCTCGGACACAGACTGGCTGTGCTGCGTAACACTGGTCCAGTTTTAAAACTTTAAGCAGTCTAGGAAACTCTCTAAGACTCTAAACAATGGCACAGGGGCTGATCTGCAGTGGTGGAAGGAACTTCTTTAACTAGAAGATCTCTATACAAATGAAAATGCAAGTCCAGCCCTGTTCTCCTATCCTATATATGTACAAGGAAAATCCAAGACGAAATAAAGCTTATGCAATTTAGATTGGAGCTCAGAAAGGGTTTGAGTTCTATTGCTGACACTTAGCTTTTATGTGAAATGGAGACAACATGGTCTCACAAGGCTGCTGGGAGGCTTGAGATGAGACACCAGACCAAAAGGAATTAGTAGATTTTAAAGTGCTATGGACATGCAAGGCATGCTTTTTATGCAAGTTCACTAATCACAGCTGTCAAAGTATCTTAGCTTGTCCAGTTCATTCTGGCCTGGCATGATCTGTCCTTGAACAGATTTAGGGGCACCATGTTACTGAGCAATAAGGAGAGAACAATGTTTGGCTGGATGCTCTCACATTCCTGCAGAATACTTACTACCTGTGTCTCAGAGAAAAAGACTGAAGATTCCTACCTCACAGGGTTTGCTTGGGGCTGGAAGAGATCTTAGAGATGTTATCATCCAAGGTCTTGATTATTTTTATTGTAAAGTTTTATTGATTTCTCTGGTTTCTGCATGTCATTCATTTCTGAATGTATCTTCCCCTCTTCAGCTCCCTTAAGGGCAGGCAGTGAGAAAAAGTAACAGAGAAATGGAGACAGACACAGAGACAGAGAGACAGAGATAGTGGGGGGAGGGAGGGAGAAAGCAGTTCAGCAAAACTAAGCAATATATTAACTGAGTCTAATGGTATAGACAATATAGACAATGTTCCACACCCACAATCTGCCATCTCTGCAGGGAAGGGAGAGAGGTGTAAGCTTGCTCATTACAATTATTCAATATTTAGCTAATATACAGTTATAAATATGTGTACATATTTGTGTATACATACATAGTCACACACACATACTCTATGTGTGTATATATATATAAATAAAATATACTCACACACGTGCATATATATATACACACACATATAAATATGTGTGTATATATTCTCATATATTTTCATTTATACTGTTTTAGTTGTCGTCTGGTCTTCCTAGTTTTGCTTACACCATTCTCTAACAATTCACATAAATATTAACGTTATTTTTTTTAGATGAGACTCAGGAAGGGGAAGTCAGCCCACTCCTGACAGCCTGCCAGTAGCAGAGACAGGATTTGAAACCTCTGCCTCTAAACTTGACCCTTTCCATTAGAAAATCCTGTCCCTTTTCCTGACTTCACTAGCCCTTTCTATGGCAGTACCATTAATTTTACTTCCCATATCCTAATTCTAGGGTTACTGCAAACTTTTCTCAGGTCCTCATGTCTCATACTCCATCAGTCCCAAATATGCTCATGTCCATATCAACAAAATCTCTCAAATCTGTCCTCTGCTTGTGGGATTAGTCTACCCCTACAACTACTGACAGGATCCAGGTATCATGGCTGCCTGTCTAAACTATGACAACTCCCTCCTTCCCAACTCCATCCCCTTCTCCTTCCATTCTGCACTTCAAACTGCTCTCCCAATAACTTTAATTATACATAATCTGTTCAGGTCAAGGGACCACAAATTTCAAACTGGAAAGGGCCTTCAAGGTCATTAAGTCTAGGCCCCTCAGTTGAGGTTCAGGTTTAGGAAAATGAGGCTTCACTGATTTACTGAGGGCAGCTACTAACTGGCAAAGCTAGGGGACGGGATTCAAATCCTAACCATTTGCTTGCAAATACAATGCATTTTTTCACCCATTGCCTCCCTTACAGATTGCATTTCCTCACAAATCTTTGCTGGTTATGTAGCAAAATTCAACATCCTCTGCCTAATATGCTAGATTCTTCATAATAGCCAGCTAGAGGGTACAGTAGATAGGGTACTGGGTCTGGAGCCAGGAAGATGTGAGTACAAATCCAGGCTAACATACATAGCAACTGTATGACTCTAGAAAAATCACTTAACTTGTGACTGTTTTATTTTCTTCATCTCTAAAATAGGGGGTGAAAGTAAAAGTATCTGCCTTCCACAGTTATTCTAAGGATCAAATGAAATAACTTTTGAAGAGTGTTTTGCAGACTTTAAGGTGTTATGTAAATGTTAGATATCATCACCGCCACCACCACCACCACCATCATCATCACCACCACCACCATCATCATCATCATCATCACCATCATCACCACCACCACCACCACCATCATCATCATCATCATCATCACCATCATCATCACCACCACCACCACCATCATCATCATCATCA
>JAQQSV010005436.1:0-14542 GCA_028646515.1 Pseudochirops corinnae | reverse complement strand
AAGGGAGGGGAGAAAATCTGAAACTCAAGGGATTGTGGAACTGAATCTTGTAAACTAAAAGTAAATAAACAAGTCATTGAAAAAAAAAAAAGAGAAGGGTTGACCTAGATAACCTCTGAGGTCCTGAGGTCCTGACTAGTTGTAGCTCTATGATGATAGGACCTTACTCAATCAGGGAGAGTAATTTCTGTTTTCCAGAGTCAACCTGTGTCTATTTCAGTATACTAACTACTACTAAAATGTTATTCTTAATCCCTTAAGTGCCACTGAACTTTTCTATTTGTCTTACAAGTGAAACCGCACTTACATGTTGCCTCTTCCTGCCAGATTATGAGCTCCCTGACAACAAGCACTGACTTATACTTCTCTCTGTATCTTCAGTGCTTTGCACAGACTAGGAGTTTAATGAGTTTTTAAAATCTATTTATTCATTCATTTAAAAGGATTATTTTGTGACCTCTCAATCCTAGTAAGCAGTGACAAGGTTTTTCATTCAAATGTTTTAAGTCACCCAAGTCTGGTTCCCAAATAAGGGCAGTGATGCTGATTCCCAGGCCCCAAGACGGGTCATAGCAGTGCTATGAGACATGCTACATAAGCTGTGCAGATGTTTCTGCAGAAACCAGGCAGTGATACTTGAAGTTATTGACTGACTCAGGAAAAATGAACTCTGACAGAGAATCCAAGGTCACTTTGTAAACAAACAGTGCTAAAAAAGAGAGGTAATGAGGTCCTGCTAAACATATAAACATATTTTGCATGCAGTCAACCTTCTACATAATTTTAAGCAGAGGATCCAGCTCTCACTGTCCTGGATCCAGTTAACAATGCAAAGATTGAGGGAAGATTTTCACAGATACCCGTTACAAGAGAGTCAGATCTTATAGGTAAGATACAAATGCTTTTAAAGTGGCTATTTAAGAGGGGAAAATCGTGCTGATATTTCATGAAGATAAAATCAAGTTAAAAAACAGCAGGATCCCAAGAGGACTGTCACCTTGGAACAAATACTGAAGCATTCTACTCACATTTGGAACCGGGATTCAAAAGAAGAACAGAGATTTCTTTCATAATCCAGAAAAGACACCAATTTTTCACAGGGCTACTAAACATCTTCCAGCTCTAATCCCTCAAATCAAGTAGGAGAAATACCACTAGGCAACACAGTCCTATGGCAGGTGTCCTGGGGTGACATACTGCACATTCCTTTCACCTGAAAGACAAACCTTGCTCTGAACAAAACAAATCGTTTCTGTCATTTTCCCATTGTGTCAAATTATTCTGCTGTCCTTGCAAAATGAGCACTTAGGTGCTCAATACATTTTTAGGAAATGGATCACTTTGATTATTCTGGGAAACATAAAGCTCAACGAGGAATGGAGGAAATTATTCATTTTCACAAAATATATTGGTCTTACTAATAGCACAGTAAAAGAGAGAAATAGAAACCTGCTTTCTTGCCCTGTACCATTTGCTATCTTTGATGTTGCTGGAAAGGTGCATTGTGTACCATGTATGGCGTGGTAGAAAAGACATTGGATTTGGATTCAGAAGATCTGGGCTCAAATCTTGGCATAACCACTTGCTGTGTGACATAGGGCCACCAACTTAAATGATCATGGGGATGCTATGGGAATTTCTTCCAAGACTTTTTTTCCCCCTTTCAATGATGTTATTTAAATAAATAGTAAACAAAACAGACGTAAATGTAATAGTATATGTGTGTATGTGTATATGTGTATGTATATATGTACATGTGTACATATAAGTATATGTGTGTGTATATATGTGTGTGTATATATGTATGTGTGTATGTGTGTGTGTGTGTGTATATATATATATATATATATATATATATATATATAGAGAGAGAGAGAGAGAGAGAGAGAGAGAGAGAGAGAGAGAGAGAGAGAGAAGGCGAGGGAGGGAGCAACATGTACCTTGTATAGCAAGGTAGAGAATACACTAGATTTGGAATCAGAAGACCTAGGTTCAAATCCTGGCTTAACCACTTACTGTGTTACCCATCTATAAAATGAGTGATTGTACTCTATGACCTTTAAGATCCTGCTTCTAAACCTATGATCATTGTTTCTACCAAAATTAATTTCTGTTTCTGTTTTACCAGATCTGCAATTTTATCTATGTATGGAACCCTACATCCTCTACCAAAGTATAGCAGCAGCTCTTCTACAATTTATATAAAACAGACGTGTAACACTTCTAAAACCTATGGTCTCAGATTTGCCTGGGGCAATGAGAAGTTAAGTGTCTTGTACAAGATCACACAGTCAGAGGAAGGAAACAGAACCTCCCTGAACCCAGGCCACTTCTCTATGGACTATGCCAGGCTGCTCCTCAACAAACTATTAGTGTAAGGTGTCAGTCAATTAGCATTTATAAAGCACCTATTGTGTGTCAAGTACTCACTGGGGATAAAAAGAAAGGCAAAAGTAAAGTTCCCTGCTCTTAAGGAATTTATAGTCTAATGGGGAAGAAAAAAAACTCCCAAAGGACTATATATGAACAATATCTATACATTATAAACTGGAGATAATAACTAAGGGATGGCACTAGCATTAAGGGGGATCAAGAAAGGTTTCTTGAGCAAGATAAGCCTTTAGCTGAACCTTACAGGAAATCAAGAAAGGCAGGAGACAGAGATTAGTTGGGAGACAGTTCTAGGCAAGGGGAGATAATAGAAACAGAATTATTTATCACCTCTAGAATTGAATATAAAATGAATTAACATCTAAAGTCTCTCACAATTCGGTCCCTTCTTACCTTTCTAGTCTTCTTCTCCTCTACTCCCCTCAGAGTACTCTACCATCCAAAACGGTGGCCAATTTGCACTTCTTTGCAATACCACCATATGCCCCAGCTCCTTTGCCCTTTCACTGGCTGTCCTACGTGCCTAGAATGTTCTCTCTTTTTTCCTCCAAGACTCAGTTTAAATCCCACCTTCTTCAGAAGATCTTTCCCTGTTGTTCCCTTCCCTCTGAGATGACCTTCCATTCAAACTTTCAAGCATTTGGTGTTCAAGCATTCACATTCAAGCATTTGGTCTTTATCCCTGAGAGGTGAGTGTGAGAAAGCTCTCATGCATGCCTGTCTGCACGTATGTGTGTGTGTGTGTATCTTTTTATATATTCAATTATTAGCACGTTGTCTCCTCCATTAGTAAGTGAGCTCCCTGAGGGCAGGGGCCATCTCCGAATCCTCAGTGCTTAGCACACTGCCTGGCTTATAGCAAGCAATTAACAGTTTAATTAACATTTGTTGACCCAATGAATGACTTTCATTGCCCCTGAGGATTTCAATATTCATGACTAAATTTTATATCTTCTCCCATACCCTAGCTCTGCACATATTGGATGCCTTATAATATCTACTGAATTGAATTAGGTGAATGAACAACAACTCATTATTGACCTTGGAAGAAACAAATAAACAAATAAAAACCCTAATTTCCAGTCTTAGCCTTGGTATACATCAGAAGACCTTAGTCTTGTTCTTTCTGCATTTCTATTTTTCTTATGTGTGAGAACAATGATGACTGCTATATTCCTGCTAAGACCATTCCCTGGTAGAAATTTAGACATTATCAGATGCTGTATGAACTTTTTTTTTTCCAAAATAATTTAGAGTATTGCCTAGAAGCAAGAGTTTATTAACTGTATATCCTGAGAGTATCATTTCACTTAATGAAAAAGAACTTTCTGAGTTCTCTATACCAATCTGTGTGATGGACCTAACTCCAACTTCTGCTGATTGTCTATATCACCAATCTCCAGGTTTCCTGGGTTCAAAACTTTGAAATAATGCTTAACTCCTCTTTCTTCCTTCATTTTGAATAGGTTGCTAAGCCCTGACATTTACACCTAACTCTCTCTGTCTCTGTTTCTCTCTTTCTCTCTCTCTCCTCTCAGGGATAAAGCCTAAATGCTAGCTAATGTCCTCTGCATAGGTGAATAAGTAAAAAAAAATCATAAAATATATTTCTACTGATATTCTTTCCAAAGATAATTACATATAGAATATCTATTAAATTATTCAATTATATGAAACTGTATACCTGTATCTTTCTATGTGTACATATCAAATTCTATTTTGTAAGAAGAATGTATCACCTAAATATCAAAGCACAGCTATAAACAGATTAATTCATGAAAAACTGAGTATAAACATTTTACTCTGGTTTTTTTGCTACAGATCCATGATGTCATTAGTGTGGTGAACTACTGATTCAGAGCTGCAGCTCATTTATAACTTACCATTTTCAAGAGTTCTGGGCCAACCTAGGGCAAAGTGACTTGTTCATGATCAGCGAGCTAGAATATTGGAAGCAAAACTGAAATTTTGATCTTCATGACCTTAAGACCTATTCCCTATCCTTGATACCATATTATCTCTGATCTGAATGGAAAATGAATTCCCAAATAGCTACAAAGTATATAGTATATGAGATCAAAGATGTGAATAAGAACACAGTTAGGCACATTATGAAAGTTCCAGATGATTCCTATTGAAATTAGTTGGACAAAGCAGGGTTGAATTCTGGAAATGTTAACTATATATTTAAGTATATAAAATACTGTTGACTATATCAAATTGCCTGCCTTCTCAATAAGGGAGAAAGGAAAGGGGGTGAGGGAGGGAGAGAAAGTAGAACTCAAAAATTTTTTTAAATGTTAGAAATTATTTTTACATATAACTGGAAAAAATATAACATTTAATTTCAAAAATAAAGAGATAAAGTATATAGCACAATTTAAAAAGTATGGAAAATACTATTGATCCAAACATGTAAAAATAACTTAAAATCAAGTTCATGAAGTCAGTAATCAATTATCATTCCTGTCAACTTACAGAAAATCATAACTAGCACTATGGTTCCAGGCAAGGTATTTTCTCCCCACCCCTATCCACCCCCAGTCCCAAAGATGGAACAATATAAATGTTTGACAAACCATGATGTAGCATCAATGAGATATTCACAGTGCCTACAAACACTATAAACATACATGCATGGCACTCAATCACAAAATATAAGAGACTCTCCATATAGAAGACAGAAGCAAAATATTCAGACAGCAGAAAACCTAATTCCAAAGCCAATATGTTGATTCTATCATAGTAGCAAAGAGGTTAATAAGCTACAACAGCATAGAGAGCCACAGCTTCTGTTAGCCTTCCCACAAACCAACGTTTACTCACACAAGTCTGTCTGCTTGTCTACTGTCCTTTCTCTTCCCGCCTCTCATCATCTAACTGTTCTGACTCCTAGCTTCCTGTGGGCTCTGCTCCACCCTTCAGCAAACTCCTCCCAGCACAGGCTCCATGTGATCATATTCAGCCTATTAGGGGGCAGAGTTTATTTTCAAAGCAGGGAAGGTCTTCAAATTCTCTTAGGGTTATTAAGGGACAGGGAAGATGTTCAAATTCCCATTACCATTACACATCTCAAGAACATGAGTCAGACATGAAATAATCAGATTATTAATACCTAACAATGGAGGGAAAAATACTATAGAAAGGAGGAACAGCACTACTGAATAGAAGTACAGAGGACCATTAGATAATCCACAGGAGGCTAACTAATTAAGTCCCACCTTTAATTTCTTTACTACAAACTAGAAGTCAAAACGAAAAGGCAGTCTGAGGATGCTAAGATCACTTCATTGTCATCCACATGGAGCACCATTGTAAGTAATAATTCCATCGGAGGGCATTTAGGCATTTTCACAAAGATGATAAATCAACTTGTATTCACTGGAGTAACAATAACAGCAGGGTCATGGGGCCCTCGCAACTCTGTTCACATTATTAATACACTTTCTCCAGTCATCCTCATAATTATTACGTTCACATGCCATATCTACTTATGTCTCTGGTTAGAAAGTAAATTCCTTGCTGGAAGGGAATGTTTGCCTTTTGTCTTTGTCCTCCCAGGAATTTGTAGAGTGCCCTGACCATGGTCACTAGCTTGCCTATGGGCAGCTAGGTGGTGTAGAGAGCCAAACCAGGGGTGAGGAAGACTCATCTTCCTGAGTTCAACTCTGGCCTCAGACACTTACTAGCTAGGTAACCCTGGGTAAGTCACTTAATCTTGTTTACCTCAGTTTCTTTATTTTTGGTATCTCTGATGAGTAGCACAGTCCTTGGCATGTAGTAGGCAATTAATGCTTTTTAACTGGAATGGGAAATAGAATATTTCATTTGGAGAGCGAACTGGAGAAGGAAATAGCAAACTACCCACGGTATCTTGCTTAAGACACTTAATACTTACTAGCCATGTGATTATGGGCAAGTCACGTTGTTGAGTCACCCATAGGATGGTACTTAATAAATGTTTCATTGAGTGACAAACTGATAGACTGATATACCTGAACAGCTTCATACCTCTGTGTATCTGACCTCCAATCAAGGTGTAGATCAAAGTACAGAAGCACAAAGAGAGATAAAATAAGATGACTAGTGGGGACAAGGATGTAGAGGGGGCAAATGTCTTGACAAGGGGCGAGGAACCTGTGGCATTGAGGCTACATGTGACCCTCTAGATCCTTAAGTACAGCCCTTTGACTGAATCCATCCCCGCCCCTGACTCTGGACTCTCTTAATATTTCAGTAGAAAATGGAAGATTCCCTTTACTTCCCCTTTATTTTAGTTAGCTCTTTTCCCTACTCCTCAGTGTGAGATGGTCAGGGGTAAGCTTCCTATAGCCTTTCTTCTAGTCTTAAAGGGAGAGAAACTTTAGGACAGAGTATACTTTGGCAGAAAAAAATCACATCCCCTTTAAAAGCCCAGAACAGGGCATAACGTTCTGACCACACAAAATAAAATGAATAAAATGCAAATTCCTCAGACTGGCATTTTGAGCCCTCCACAATCTTGCCTCCCACCTATCCTTCTAGACATTTCATATTCATTTCCTTCAAACACTTTCTGTGCCAGTTAAAATGGCCTACAAGCTGTTCTCCAAATGAAATATTCTATGTCCCATTCAAGTTAAGAAGCATTAATTGCCTACTACATGCCAAGGACTGTGCTAGCCAGCAGGAATACCAAAAATAAAGCTTCCATTACAGGGAGATGGTTGGGATGGGGAAGTGAGTGGCCAGAGATGGGAGGAGGTATATCAATTACACAGATAAGCAAATAAAATACAAAGTCCATAGAAGTAATTTAGAAGGAAGAAGGGCATTTGACAATTGAGGAGATAAGGAAAGGCTTTTTAGGAGTTAGTACAAAAACTGAACCTTGAAGGAAGCTGGAGCTTCCAAGAGATGGAAGTGAGGAGAGGTTTTAATCAGAAAGACCTGACTCCACATCCAGTCTCTCACACTTAGTGACCTTGAGCAAGTGAGTTCAGCCTCTTTCTAACAAGGACAGCTCCCCAGAGCTAAGGTTCCCCCTTATACCATGAGATCAAAGCAATGGTGGGAGTGGGTGAATTTGATGGCAACACAGCAATACTCAACATCTGTCAGACACCATGCAAACAATTCCCTCTAGGAATTCCACAGTTTCAATATTAGGTTGAACTGCATTTCTTTTCATGATATGCTCAAATGTTTGAGATATGTTTATTTGTACTTTTGACTTAAATGGTATTTTCTTGAACTTTCTTGTGTGTAACATTATCTTTGAAAAGCTGGTGGGTTTTTTTTGGGGGGGGGGATACTATGATAAAAGGCAAATACCATGGGAAAAACCAATATGGAACAGGAACATATGGAAAAAACCAATATGGAACATAAGGGTGTCCAACCTGATTCCAAACTTCGAGATGTTGTGTGGTGCCCATCAGGCACATGCATCCCATTGGTAATTGTGGTTATTTAAAAATGAAATTGAAATAGCTTTTTAAAAATTTTATCTTGCAAATTTCTTCAAATACACTCAAATACAAAGTTTGTAGGAAATAAATACTTAATAGTTGTTGATTTAATTATTTAATAAATGGAAATTCCAGGTAGTTCTTTTCGCCCACCAGCAGGTGAAAAAGTGACTAAAACTCTAAGGATGTCCTGAACCAAGAAAGTTTAGGAACTTCATAATACGAACTGATGAAGAGAGTTCCTGCAGTGGGAATTCCCTGGGCTTTTCTCTTTCTGAGTTGTTAGTTCAGTCTCCTTCCTCAAACCTCCTTCTATTTAGTTATCCTGTATCTCGCTAGCAGAATGTAAGATCCTTGAAATAAGGGACTTATATTTTTGCCTTTTTAGTCCCTTCATCTAGTATAGTTTCTGACATACACTAGGTATTCAACATAGGCATGTTTGAATCAAGTAGAACACTGCACACAAATATTTCTTGAAATGGTGACTCTGAGAAGCATTTTTAAAATCTACCTAAGATTTTTTATAAGAGTGTACACTGATTTGGTAAAAGATTTTTTTCTTTTTGCTATACTTAATCAAAAGGTTGAGTTCCATGCTGTTCTCCCTTGAAATTAAAAATCTGTACATAAGTAAAAATATGCATTTTAAGAGAGCGTAAAGAAGATACCTACCCCCACCACGCCCTGTCTCCAATTAGCAAAAATGCTGGTGAAAAGCAGAAGATAAAAAAGGAAAAAAGGAAGAGTGGGAGGTAGGGGAGGAAGGAAAAAAGAAGGAAGGGAAGGATGTAGGGAAGAAGTAAGGGAGGAATAAAAGAAGGGATAAACAAAGTAAAGAGAAGGAATGAAGGAAGGGAACAAGAGGGAGAGAAGGAGAGGAGGAATGAAGAGAAAGGGAAGGAAGGAATGGAAGGAGAGATGAAAGTCTGGAAGGAAATCAAGATTTGCATTTGTGATTTTGTTTTTCATACAGATACTAAATATCTTTTGGCTTCTGTGCAAAAAGCACAATTTACTTATGCTAAAATTTCTGACATGCAGAGAAAGCAAATAAAAACAACTTTCCCCTTCTTGTGGGATAGTTACAAAACAAAATCTATTCTGTGGTTGGCCACTGAAGACTTTAAGAATATCAATGTATATTTTACCCATTGTGACCCTGGAAAATATGGAAAGAACAAAGGGCTGGACAACAGCAGTGAGAAAAGAAATAGGGTTGGGGGTTGTCCCCCTATAAACTTTCTTTAGATTAGGTCACAGAAAGGCTCTGGTTACAGTAGTTTATTCACTGTAGGTCTTTTTCTAAACTAGAATTGTACGTAAATCATTCAAGATAAATTCTACTTCTTGTGGGGCTTCTGCTTTTGTATTTTTTAAATATATAAGGGAACAGGGTGAGCTTTACAAATGGTCTTTCAGGCCAGAGAATGACACTATTGGTCTCCAGGGGAAGAAGGCAAGGAGCCATCATTTATCTTAACTGCCTTGGAGGAGCTGAGGATCATGCACGGCATGACTCAGTTGGTAAGATGGGCCAAGGGAGCATCTGATTTGCATGCTGAGACCCACTCAGTGCCCTCCATGGACTTTAGGGGGCAGGACAAGACACACATGTTTTTAAACAAAAGCCAATTTTTTTCCCATTAAGTTTGTGATTTTTTTAGAGAGAAGGACAAGTTGTAGGACTGGAGAAGGAAAATAATAGAGGAAACAATCCAATGGCTAGTGGTGAGCCTTAGTGGCCACCACTCTCCTAAGCATGCCATTTGCAAAGACAATCAAACACCGAGCCTGAAAGATGCAAATAAGAATTCTAGACAAACGCTTTAGCTCAGTTGCTCCCTTGCTTCTGTTACCTCTTACTTTTGTGACCTTAGACAAGTCATGTGACTTCTTTGGGCATCTGTTTTCCATTTTGTAAAGTGTTAGAGGTTGGTCTAGGTGGTCTCTAAAATCCCTGCCAGCTCTAAATCTATGAACCTATACATCTATGAAAGAGTCTTGTATCCCATAGAAACCAGTACCACTCCATTCTTCTCCCAACTTTGCCACTAATTTGCTATATAACTTTGAATGAGGCTTATCCTTTCTAGGCTTCCACTTTCCAGTCTGCATGACATTGCTCTCCCTCCTTTCCTCTGCTTCTTGGAATCCCTAATGCCTATCAAGGCTCAGCTCGAGTGAAACCCAGTTATAACAGGTCTTTCCTGATGTCTCCAAATATAAGTGGCTCTCCACATGGCTCTGAAATTACTTTGTGTTGATTTTTAAAATAAATTTGTATTTAGCTATCTCTGTACATACTGTTTCCTCACAATAGAATATAAGCTCTCTGACAGCTGGTACTGTTCAATTTTTGTCTCCAAATCTCCAGCATCTATCATAACACCCAGCCAATAGTATATGAATGTTGCTGAAGCAAATCAAACTGAATATAGATATGTGTATTTCACACATACACACGTACATATGCATGTGTATATATGTGTATGTATATGTATATAGATATATGTTAATATATGTATATTTACACACAAATGTATCATACATACATGCATTGGTGTATATGTGTGTATATATATCTATCTGTACATACAAACACATGTATATGTGTATCTATGTGAACGTACACACATGTATGCATACATACATGCATACACCACAAGAAACATTTTGGATTCTTTGGAATGGAGTCCCACATGAATTCAAAGTTATTTTTTTTTACATTATATGAACAGTACTTCAGCAAATGATTTTGTGGCCTCTAAAAAATATGATCTTGACATTCCAAAATGACTAATTGTTCCAACTCATATCTAGGAAAAGCATACCCTTAGAGTTTTCATTAAGCTCATGCAGTCTTTGCATTCAATCACACAGCAAACTTTTTAAGATGTTGTATACTAGACAGCACACTTTGGTGATGCCTTTCAGGCTAAGAACTTTCACTTTCTGACATTATCCATTTTGTTAAAGCTGGTTATGATTCCCCACACATTACTTGAAAACCAATTTCACTCAAGACAAAAGAGTGTGAGCTGGGTATTACATTTTATGCTTAAATTATGTAAATTTCGTGGAGTTATATTGTATTGTGAGCAATTCCCTTTCTTCCAGTTTTCATTGTAGCACGAGTTAAAGTAAATTCCACCATTCTCATTTGCAAAAGGTGAATACTTTCTATTTTAAAACCCTGGGGAAAGGATTGACTTTTAATGAGTAGTTATCTAATACAAAAAAAATCTTTTACATATATTACTGACATCATTCCTGAGTATTAAATGTACATTCCAGATATGGCTGATCCTGATTGAATTAATCCTTGGAGAGAGGGAAAGTAAGAGGCTATGTGACCATAGTGAAGCAACTCCCCGTGTGCCAAAGACAAAGTGGGAGGTGAAACAGAGGATGCAGACAAATTCATTAGAAGACATGCAAGTGATGTTGCCTCTTTGCTGTTAGACATCAAACTCTGCAGCTTTTGATAACACGCTTACAGAACAGGGCGCACAGTTTAACCACTCACCCTCCCAGTGTTCTAGTCTACAGTGTGTTCAGAGCCATCCGTGATTACCCATTTTCGGAGATCACCTTCAAACCATTCATTCCTCTGCAGTTTCACTCCCACACAGTTCAGCACTTCCGAAAAGGACAGTGGCTTGTGAAGGAGGCTGGGGACAAGCACAAATTCCTGCAGTGGACAAAGCTTCACAGATTTTCACCAAGATCCACATTTAGCCATCTGGCGAATGTCTAGGGTCACCTTCAGCTCTGATCTGCAGTTTAGGCTGGTGACTGCATGCTTTTCTGGAGCAGATACTGAGCACAGAACAGGGATGCCTGAACATGCCCGGCCAACAGGCCTTTGGAAATGTTCTTTTTTGCCATTCATTAGGACAAATACTAGTGGTGCTTCTGAAACAATTTGAAGAGTGAAAATGGTCTCCTAAGCTAGGAAAAAGACCATTTCACTTCAAACTTATTTCATTAAGATGTCTCTGTCTGAAATGTCTGCTTTTAGATGTAGGTGCTGCACACATTCATTACTTAATCATTTCATAGTTCAAGTTACTCAGAAGCCATTTAGGAATGGTTTATTTTCCAGGACATGTTGAGGCTGAACAAAGAAGTCTCTACAAAAAGCATTTTGAATCTTTCTGGAGAAAAGATTTTATAACTATGCTGTATTAGTACAGGAAATTTCTATCACTTACTCAAAGAAGTATTTATTAAGCACCTACTATGTGTCAAATGTTACACTAGACCCCGAGAATACAAATTCAAAAGTAAGTGAATCCCTGAAGGTAAGGAAAGTATATTCTATTGGTCTGAATGTTAGTTTCTCAATCTGAAAATAAAGGATGATGATATCTGTGGTAGCCATCTTGTAGGGTTGTTGTGAGGCTCAAACAAGGCAATGGAGATAAAGTACCTTGTCAGTCATTATTTTTGTGGCTATTATTATTATTATCCACAATAATGGATATATTCTAATTAATTAAATGGTCTAGTTAATTAAGGCATAAATATGAGTGAGGTATAAATAATGATTATTTCATATTCAGATGATCATAGATGGTTTGTCAATCATAAAAAGATTAGAAAACCATAGCATCACTAATTCTGAGCTGAAAAGGAAATAGGGTTCATCTAAGTCTTAACTCCTTTGTTTTATATATAGGAAAGTGAGATCCCCAAAATTAAAATGATCTAAGAACACAAAAGTAATAATTAGCAAAAGTAAAATTTGAATCAATGTCCTTTGACTCCAAATGAATGGTTCTTTCATTTTTTTTTCTTTTTCTTTCATTCATGGTAATTTTAGTGATGAAAAGCGCTCCCAGAATAGAAACATTCTCCACAGATGCAGATCAGCACTAATTTCTCATTTAGGCTCTGGGTCAATAGAAGTTGTTACTTATCCACAATCACATAGCTAACACATTTTAGGAGTAGGACCTGAACTCAGGTCTTCTTGACTTTAAGGCTGACCTTTATTATGCCAGATTGCATTTAAAAATCTATTTAACACAAGTTACATAGGCTCTATTTGTATCTTTGTTTGTTTGAAACATATTTCAGAATCTTCAAGTGATCAGGTTAATCATTAGTACCATCAGCTATTGTCATATTATACTATTTTTTAAAATCTGGTCATTTTACTCTCTCTAATGATATAGAATTGATACTAACAGAAAACTTCTCAAAGTACTATGATATGACGATTAATTTCTTTAAAAAAAAATTCAGGTTGGAATGCAAGAAATGTAATGTTTTGTTTCCCTCAATTTTCTGCCCATTTTAAGATACTCACAGTGTGTTCCAAAAGACTTAGAGCAGTTTTAAGTTTTAAACAAATAAAACAGAATTTTGAAATATATTGCATATTAAGATTATATCTTTTAACTATCTTTACATATCTTAAATAATAGTCCCTTACAATTATAAAGTGTGCCCTAACATTTTTAAATAAATAAATTTATTTATTTTCTTGTTTACATCATTAATTTCCATGAGATTTTGAGTTACAAATTTTTTCCCCATCTTTCCTCTACACAACACCTCAAAACAGCCATCCCACTGTACAACCCGTCCCCCAATCTGCTCTCTCTTATGTTCTCTCCCTCATCCCTCCAACTTTCCAGTGGGGCAGGATGGATCTCCCCACCACAAGTGCCTGTATATCTTAATTCCCAGTTGGATGTAGTTAATAATAATAATAATAATAATAATAATAATAATAATAATAATAATAATAATAACAACATAATAATACATATATGTTTTAAACATTTGATCATAGAACCCCAAATTCCAGATTCTTTCCCTTCTTCCCTCATCACCCACCCCCACCAGAAGGACAAGCAATTGTCTCCACAGTAGGCATATTGTGAGAGACTGATTATATGTCCCTCCTTCCTATCCCACCACCCTCCTTGTTCTATTCTCTATCCTGTCCCTGTCCCTGTCCCTTTACAGAAGTGTGTATTTCCAGCAACCCTCCCTGCCACCCTGCTCTTCCCTTCATCATCCCACCTCTCATCTCCATCCCCCCTACTCTCCTGTGTGGCAGGATACCCAGTTTAGAATTTATGTCATTTCTTCCCTAAGGCAAATTCAGTGAGAGTAAGGTTGATCCTTTCCCTTTTGCCTTCCTGTTCTTCCTCTCCATTGTAACAATTATCCCTTGACTCTTCTATCTGAGATGATTAACCCCATTCTGTCTCTCCCTGTCTCCTTTCACTAATCCTCTCCCACCTCAGAATTTCACCTTTTAGAATATCGTCCCTTCCCATTCAATTGATCCTGTGCCCTCTATGTACTCACATATACACATACTTAGATATGTGTTCGTACACATATATAAACCCTCCTATATAGACATATGTATATGTACACGTATATATACATTTGTATTTCCTTCACCTATCCTCATACTGAGTTTTCTTTTGGCGATCTTTTTCAAGAGGTGATTGGTGAATTCTTTCAAGTTCTATTTTGCCCTCTGGTTCTAAAATATCAGGGCAATCTTCCTTGAGAATTTCCTGAAGGATGATTTCTAGGTTCTTTTTTTGATCATGGCTTTCAGGTAGTCCAATAATTTTTAAATTGTCTCTCCTGCATCTATTTTCCAGGTCAGTGGTTTTTTCAAGGAGATATTTCACATTGCCTTCTATTTTTTCATTTGTTTGGATCTG
>JAQQSV010005435.1:0-14542 GCA_028646515.1 Pseudochirops corinnae | reverse complement strand
TTTGCTTCCATTTGCTCCACTCTAATTCTGAAAGAATTATTCTCTTCAGAAAGCTTTTGAGATTCTTTTTCCATCTGGCAAATTTGACTTTGTAAGGCATTCTTTTCCTCATTGGCTTTTTGGACCTCTTTTGCCATTTGAGTTAATCTATTTTTTAAGGTGTTTTCTTCAGTCAGGTTGTTGACTCTCTTTTCATGATTTTCATGCATCATTCTCATTTCTCTTCCCAATTTTTCCTCCACTTCTCTTATTTGGTTTTCAGAATCCTTCTTAAGCTGCTCTATGGCTTGTAACAAGTCTACATTTTTCTTGGAAGCTTTTGGTACAGGACTTCTGAGTGTGTTGTCTTCTCCCTGTTCCATGCTTTGATCCTCTTCATCCCCAAAAAAGGAATCTAAAGTTGGATTGCTGTTCTTACTTTGTTTCCTTTGCCTGCTAGTGTTGCCAGTCAATTACTCGACTTTTTAGCTCTGTGGAACTCTGCTTCCAGAGGGGAGCACTTTGTCCCAAATTGCTGGGGTTTTTGCAGCTGCCACAGCTATTAGGAGGCCACTGCAGCCGCCACCAGCTTTGGCTCACTGAAAACACACCCCAGGACCACCACCCAAGACTACGATCCTGTTCCAGGCAGCTTAAGGCAAGAGCACTTAGCCTCTGAACAATGGCTTGACCTCCCTGCAATCTGCATGCCGAGAGCTCTGAAGCAGCCACATGGAGGTGGCTGCAGGGCTGCAGCTTCTGCTGCTTCCTTGCCCTGAAAGCAGTTCGGCTGAATCCTCTCCCCCGAATTTAGCTGAGTTCCACTGACTTTTCACTTAGTCCTTTTTTCTTATGGCTTGATAATTCTTTAAATCACCACAGCTGCCACTGATCCACTCTCCTTTAGGCTCCAGCTGCAGCTTGTCCTGGTGGTCCTGGGGCCAAGCCATGGTTTCAGGCCAGTCTGGTTTTGGCTCCCTGCTCACAGCAATGAGCCTTTCCTGTCCCACCTGCCAAGCTGCCTTCAGCAGGAGATGTGTTTTTCTGTAATTTTGTGAGTTCTGGAGCCCTAAAATTTGTTTAGAGTCATATTTCATGGGTATTTGAGGTGGTTATGTGGGAACTGTGGAGCTTTCCTGCTTCTAAACTGCCATCTTGGCTCTGCCTCCATTATAACATTTTAAAGTTTGTAAAATACTTTACATATTTCATCATGTTCAAATCTCACGACAGCTTGGTAGGTGTTATTACTGTACCCATTTAATAGGTGAAGGAACTCAACTTGAGAGAGATTTTCCAGATCACACAGTTAGTGTCTTACAAGAGACTGGAACTCATTTTTTCTTGACTTCAAATGCAGAGTGCCACCCATGACACCACCTATCTCTCAGAGGGGAATTCATGATGGAGGCAATATTGGACAATGAAAAGGGAGCTGGATTTGGAACCAAGGGAAACTGAGTTCAAATCTCAGTTCTCTCATATACTGCCTGAATGACATTGAGCAAGTAATTTCCCTTCTCTGGGACCTGAGTTTCCTCATCTTTAAATTGAGATGTTGGGAATGGATGATCTCCAAGGCACCTTCTAGCTTTAACTCCATGATCCTGCAATTCTCAGCTTTGTAATTCTCTTAGTGCCCTGGGGGTTTTTGAAAATGAGAACCTTATAGGCACTCATATTATCAGAATTTTACTATTGGTATCTGCTCATGATGGAAGAAATGAAGGACAGAAATCTACAGATTCAGTCAGACTTTGACATGGATTTGTATTTGATTAATCACAATCCTGTTTTTATACAAACAAGAGGAAGTCTTTGTTCAAGCTATAGAAGGCATGTTTGCATATTTATTACTTTGAGTCATTGCTAAGATGGTCCTCTAGTAGTCACTTGGGTTCTGGGATTGTTCATACTGGTAATATGTCTTCAATCCATATCCATCCAAAAGGATTATATATTTAAAAAAATAATAATCTTATTTTATTTTCAGTTCTGAAATCTCTCCCTCCTATCTCTACTTGTTGAGAAAGGAAAACAAAACTCAGTGCAAACACATATAATCAAGCAAAAGAAATTCCTTCATTAGCCAGAATCATAAATTTAAAGGTAGAGTTCCTCCAGCTCACATGGGTAGTAATCAAACAGAGTTATTAGGCCTCCTGCTTAATAAATGCTCATTGATTGATTGTTAGTGAATGACTTTTTTCCCACTAGACCTAGCGCTCACTATCTCTGTTGAGTCTTTTCTTCTTAGAAAATTTTTCCAAGTTCATTCCCGACCTGGCCTGCCATGGGCTGATAACACAAGGGTCACCAGCTGCTTCTTTCCTCTCCCAGGTAAACAGAAGCTATCTGTTGTGGATGATTCTGCAGCAAGAATAACAGCAAGCAGCAGTAGTGAAACTTTTTTGTTTATGGACCCTTGCATTCAGGCCCGGGAAAAGCTACAGGAAATGTGTCGGATTATGTAAGCCTCTTTTTCTTTTCTTTTCTTTTTTTTTTTTCTTTTAAGCCTCTTTCTGTGGAGGGAAAGTGGGGAGGGGGGCGGAGGAAGAATTCTTGGAGCCTGAAGAGAGGTGGTATCAAGGTTCTAGTCCCCAGACAAAGGTAAAGAGAAGAGGGTCTAGGGCAGTGGTTCTCAACCTTCCTAATGCCACGACCCTTTAATACTTGTATGTGAGCGTATCTGCATGTGGGCGGACCTGCCTGGAGACAGAAAGAGGAGCAGTGTCTCAGTTCCTAAGACCACTGGAAATATGTGTTTTCCGATGGTCTTAGGCAACCCCTGTGACCCCTGTGAAAGAGTCGTTTGACCTCCAAAGGGGTCGTGACCCACAGGTTGAGAACCACTGGTCTAGGGGAAAGACATTCAGGCCCTGTCCAGCTGCTGAATTGGCATAGGGGCAACAGGTATAGAAACGCTGTTTAAGACCAGCCAGCTCTGTGCTGAGGCTCCCTGAAACATACCTGATAAGTGAGATCATAATTTGAAAAGTTTACTTTCTGCTTATCTCCCTCCTATCCCACCTTCTCTCCCAGAAGGGATATTTAATGGTGGACATTCAAGCATGAGCCCAGAAGGTGAAAAAGGCTTTTAGAGAGCAACAAGGCCTTCATACCACACCTCATAGAAAGAAGGCAACTTCTGTAAACAGGGCCAACTCAGCCTCTGGAGAGCAGATCCTAAAATCACATTATAAAACCAACTATTTTCTAGGGCATTTTGTTGCTATTTTCTAAGCAGCTCAGCAGTGTAGCTGATAGAGTCTTAGACTTGAAGTCAGGAAGACCTGAATTCAAATCCAAGTCAGATACTTACTAACTGTGACCTTTGGAAAGGTTCATTTCTCTCAGCCTCATAACATGCTTTGCAAAACTTAAAGATACATACGTATATGTGGGGGGGAGGTATGTGTGTGTGTATATACACAACCATTTATTATTATTTTATTTTCAGTTCCAAATTCTATCCCTCTCTCCCTCTATCCTTACTCTTTTAATTGAGAAAGTAAGAAATTTGATACCTATTACACATATAAAATCATGCAAAACATATTTCCTCATTAGCATATTGTATATATGTGAGGGGGAAGCAAGAAAAATAAAGTTTTAAAAATATGCTCTATACTACACTCAGAGTTCACTAGTTCTCTCTGGAGGTGGATAGCATTTTTTTTTAACATGAGTTCTTCAGAATTTTTTTGTGTCATTGTAATGATTGGAATAGCTAAGTCTTTCACAGTTAATCATTGTTTCAATATTGCTGTTACAGTATAATGTTCTCCTGGTTCTGCTCATTTCACTTTGCATCAGCTCATGTAAGTGTCCCCAAGGTTTTCTGAAATCATCCTACTCATCATTTCTTATAACACAACAGTATTCCATCACAAGCATATACCACAACTTATTCAGCCATTCCCCAATTAATGGGCATACCTTCAATTTCTAATCCTTCGCTCCCACCACAAAAAAGAAGTGTTATAAATATTTTGGTACATATGGGTCTTTTTCCTTTTCCTTTGATCTCTTGGAATACAAACCTAATAGTGGTATTGCTGAGTCAAAGGGTATGCACAATTTTATAGCCCTTTGGGTGTCAGGGTTCACCCAACCTGCCCAAAGGGACAGTCAGTTACTTACCTCAAAGGAGAAGACACTGGAGTTTTCTCTTGAAAAGAAAAGTTATGCTGGAGGGTATATGTTGAGAAGGTTTATTGATGCCCCACCCGGGAAGCCTTACAGCAGGACCCTAAGGCAGGCCCCCCTCCCTCCAAGACTTGGGTCCTTTTATCTACCCCAGATCCACACACCACACATGACACAGCCCTGCTGAGAGGAATTGTGAGAGGGGAGGTAAATTGTGAGAGGGGAAGTGCAATTACAAGGGCATGAAGACCCCAGGGTGTGAAGACACCAGTCGGGCACCTCAGGTATCCCGTGTAAGAGAGTCTTGAGCAATGCAATATCCCCTGGCCAGGCACGGTGCAATATGCTCTGACTTCCACGTGACCCAACTAATTCCTAGGCCTCACTCCTCCCTGTGTCTCAACTCTTGCAATCTTGCACTTATTTTGTGACCCTCACATTTGGGTCAAAATCATCCTAGCTCCAAATCATCCTTTAGAATGGTTAGGCCAGTTCATAGCTCTACCAATAGTGTGTGACTGTACCTATTTCCCTATATCCCTCCCAGCATTTGTCATTTCCCCTCCTTTCATGTTAGTCAATCTGAGAGAAAGGGATATACCGGGAGAAAGGGGGAGAGATAGGTGGAATGGTGAAAATTATCTCACATTAAAAAGGCATGAAAGAAAAAGTTTTTACAGAGGAAGTAACATATATGTTCAGTTGGATATAGAAATCTATCACGCTGTATAGGGAAGTAGGAAGGAAAGGAGGAAATGGAAGGGGTAATGATAGAAAAGAGGGTAGATTGGGGGAGGTGGTGGTCAAAAGCCAAACAGACTTTTCAGGAGGGATGGGGGGAGGGGGGGAGAGAGAGAGAGAGAGAGAGAGAGAGAGAGAAGAAGAAGAAGAAGAAGAAGAAGAAGAAGAAGAAGAAGAAGAAGAAGAAGAAGAAGAAGAAAAAGAAGAAGAGAGGGAAATACACAGTTAGTAGTTATAACTGTGAATGTGAATGGGATGAACTCATCCATAAAATGGAAGGTGATAGCAAAATGGGTAAATAAACAAAATCCAGTAATAGGTTGTTTACCAAAAAAAACCACATTTGAAGCAGAGAAACAACACAAAGTAAAAATAAGGGACTGGAGCAGAGACTATTATGTTTCAGTTAATGTAAAATAAGCAAAGGTAGCAATCATGATTTCAGACAAAGCAAAACTTGATCTAATTTTAAAAGATAAACAGGGAAATTTGTTGTTGTTTAATCACGTCCAGCTCTTTGTGATCCTGTGGACCAGAGCACACCACGGGGTTTTCTTGGCAAAAATACCAGAGTGGTTTCTTTCTCTGGTGGATTAAGGCAACAGAAATTAAGTGACTTGCCCAGGGTCACACAGTAAGTGTCTGAGATAAGATTTGAGTTCATGTCTTCCTGACTCCAGGCCCAGCAGGGAAACTACTTTGCCAAAAGATATCACAGACAATGAAATAATATTAATACTAAACATATATGAAACAAATGGCATAGCTTCCAATTCTTAAAGGAAAAGTTAAATGAGTTACAGGAGGAAATTGTAAAACTATACTACTAGGGTCCTCAGGTTTTTCCATTTCAGAACTAAATAAATCTAACCAAAAAATAAACAAGAAAGAAGTTAAGGAGATGAATAGAGTTATTTTAAAAAGTTAGATATGTTAGACTGCTAAAGAAAATTGAATGGGAATTGAAAGGAATATGCCTTTTCCCCAGTGGTACATGGGATTTACACAAAAAAATCCGATGTAGCCAAGATTAGAAAGAAAGCAGAAAATGGGTAGGGAGGGAGTTTGACAGAAAATTTCTCTGATAAAGGCCTCATTTCTCAAATATAGATTACTGAGTCAAATCTATAGAAATACAAGTCATTTCCAAGCTGATAAATAGTCAAAAGATAAGAACAAGAAGTTTTCAGAAGAAAGCAGCAAAGCCATCTATAGTCATATGGAAAAAAATCACTATTGACTAAAAAATGTAAATTAAAACAACTCTGAGGTACCAAATCACATATATCAAATTGCCTAATATGACAGAAAAGGGAAATGACAAATATTGGAGGAGATGTAGAAAAATTGGGACATTAATATATTGTTGGCAGAGTTGTGACCTGATCCAACCATCTTGGAAAGCAATTTGGAACTGTGCTCAAAGGGCTACAACACTGTGTGTATCCTTTGACTCAGCAATCCCACTACTAGGTTCTTATGACAAAGAGATCTTTTTTTTAAAAAAAAAAAAAAGGAAAAATAGAAAGACCTATATGTACAATAATGTATACAGCAGCTCTCTCTTTTTTTGGTGGCAAAGAATTGGATATTGGAAAATGACTGAACAAGGTATGGTATATGATTGTGATGGAATACTATTGAGCTATAAGAAAAAAAAATGAGCAGAATGGTTTCAGAAAAATCTGGGAAGACTTACATGAACTGATGCTGAGTGAAGTGAACAGAACTAGGAAAAAACTGTACACAGTAACATCAATATTTTATGATAATCAACTGTGAATGACAACTATTCTGAACAATACAATGATCCAAGACAATTCCAAAGAACTTATGATGAAAAATGCTATCCAGCTCCAAAGAAAGAGCTCATGGAGTCTGAGTGCAGATCAAAGCATACCTTCAAAAAAAAAAAACTTTATTTTTCATTTTTGTTTATTTTTTGGTTAATTTGGAAATATGTTTTTGCATGACTGAACATATATAATTTGTATCAATTTCCTTGCCTTCTCAAATTAAAATTTAATTTAATTAAAAATTAAATTAAATTTAAAAACAAATGTTAAAAGTTGTTTTTACATGTAATTGGAAAAAATAAAATACAAAAATTAATTTTTTAAAAAGATAAGTAGTAATTATCATTTTAAGAAAGGTTCTGTTTATACCTATATTTTATAATTTTTTAATAGGAATGAGTTTTGTAGTTTGTCAAAAAGCTTTTTTCACATCTTTTGATATGAACATATAGTTTTTATTGTTTTTGTTATTGGTATGATCAATTATACTCATAACTTCCTTAATAATGAACCAGTTTTGCATTCTTGGTATAAATCCAACTTGGTCATAGCAAATGACAATTGTGATATATCACTGTAGTCTCCTTGATGGTATTTTTTTTAAATTTTGCATCAACATTCATTAGGGACCTTGGTTTATAGTTTTCTTTCTCTCTTTTTGCCTCCCCACCCCAGGTTGGATATCAAAACCATATTTGTATCAAAGATGAAATTTTGTAGGACTCCTTTACCTATTTTTTTTCCCAAATAGTTTATATTATATTAGAACTAATTCTTCTTTAAATTTTTGGTAGAATTTCCTTGCAAATCCATCTGGACCTAGGGTGGTTGTTGTTGTTTTTCCCCCTGAGACATCTTATTTATGGCTTGCTCAATTTCTTTTTCTAAGATAGGGCTATTTAAGCATTCTGCTTCCTCCTTTGCTAATCTGGGAAGTTTACAAACATTCATCCATTTCACTTAGATTTTCAATTTTATTGGCATATGAGTGGGCAAATTGACTCCTAAGAATTGCTTCAATTTTCTCTTCTTTGGTAGGGCATTCACCCTTTTCATTTTTGATACTAGTAATTTGGTTTGCTTTTTTTCTTTTTTAAAATCAAATTAATAATGGTTTTTTCAATTTTATTTTTTCCCCAAAAAAATCATATCCTAGTTTTATTTATTAGTTCAATTTTTTAACTTTCAATTTTATTGATCTCTACTGTGATTTTTAGGATTTCTATTTGGGTGTTTTAATGAGATATTTTAAATTTATTTGTCCTAGGTTTTGTTGTTGTTGCATGCCCAATTCATTGACCTGTTCTTTCTCTCATTTATTGATGTAAATGTTTAGAGATGTAAATTTTCCTTTAAGTACCGTTTTGGCTATATCTCACATATTTTGGCATGTTATTTCCTTGTTGTCATTATATTTAATGAAATTATTACTTGTTTCTGTGATTTGTTCTTAGACCACTCATTTTTAAGAATAGGTTATTTGGTTTCCACTTAATTTTTAATCTATACTTCCAAAGCTGTTCATTGAATGTGATTTTCTTTGTATTATGGTCTGAAGAGATTACTTTGATATTTCTACTTTTCTATATGTGTTTGTGAGGGTTTTGTGGCCCAATACATGGTTAAATTTTGTGCAGGTGCCATGTACAACTGAAAAAAAATCATACATTCCTTTCTATTCCCATTCAGTTTTTCAGAAGACTATCACATCTAATTTTCTAAAATTCTATTCATCTCTTTAACTTCTCTCTTATTTGTTTTATTTTTGGATTTATATAGCTCCAAGAAAGAGAAATTAAGATAGTCCACTAGCAGTCTTACTGTATATTTCCTCCTGTGATTCATTTAACTTTTACTTCAAGAATTTTAGTGCCACATCATTTAGGGCATTTATGTTTCATATTGTTAATTTTCTGTGGCATCTTTTAGCAAATTGTAGTTTTCTTGATTATTTCTTTTAATTAGGTCTGTGTTTTGCTTTTACTTTGTCCAAGATTTTAATTGCAACCTCAGCCCTTTTATTTTAGTTAAAGCATGACAGATTCTGTTCCAATTTCTTATTTTAACTCCATGTATATCTTTCTATTTCAAGAGTAGGTCTTACAAACAATATATTTTTGGATTCTGGATTCTAATCTATTCTGCTATCTTCCTCCATTTTATGGATGAGTTTATCCTATTCACATTCACGTTTATAGTTTCTAAATGTGTATTTCCCTTCATCCTATTCTCATCTATTTATCCTTCTATTTTTCTACCTTTTCAAAAGTCTTTTTGCTTATGACCACTGTGCCTTCCTTAATCTACCATCTTATCTACCTCTTATCATCTCCCACTTTTCTCATAACCCCTTCCCTTCCTACTTCTCTGTTGGGCCAGATGAATTTTGAAACCCAACTCTGTGTGTAAGTAGTGTGTATGTGGGTGTATAAGTATGTATTCTTTCTTTGAACCAATTCAGATAAGAGTAAAGATCAAGCAATACCTGCTCCCCCTGCCTTTTCCCCTTTATTATAGAAATTCTTTCTCATACACCTCTTATAAGTGAGAGAATTTTCCTGATCCTTCATCATCCTTCCTCCTTCTCCCAGTACATCCATCTTTCTCAGCCTTCCATTTTTCTTTTGAGATCATCTGTAAGTAATAGACCACATACATGCCTCGTTCAAGTAGACTCCTACTAATTATCCTAGTAATAACAAAATTCTTAGAGGTTACATGTATCATCTTCCCATTTGGGAATGTAAATAAATATAAATATGAACTAACCTTATTAACTTCCTTGTTATTTCTCACTCATGTTTACCTTTTTCTGTTTTTCTTGAGTCTTGTCTTTGAATGTAAAATTTTCTTTTTAACTCTGATCTTTTCATCAGGAATGCTTGGAAGTCCTTTATTTAATTAAATATCCATTTTTCCTCTGAAGGATTATACTCAGTTTTTCTGGGTAAGTTATTCTTGGTTATTTTCCCACTTCCTTTGCCTTCTAGAATATCATTTCCCAAGTCCTCCATTCCTTTATTGTGGTAGCTGCTAAATCTTCTGTCATCTTGAATATGGACCCATGGTATTTGAGTTATTTCTTTTTTGACTGTTTTCAGTATTTTCTCTTTGACCTAGGATCTCTGGAATTTTACTGTAATACTTCTGGGAGTTTTCATTTTGAGATCTCTTTTAGGAGACGATCAATGGAGTCTTTCAAGTTCTATTTTCACTCTGGTTCTAAGATATCTGGGCAGTTTTCTTGTATAATTTCTTGAAATGTGATGTGTAAGATTTTATTTTTTTAAATCATAGCTTTCAGATGATTCAAGAATTTTAAATTATCTCCTTTTGATTGATTTTTAGGCAAAATTTTTTACCTATGAAATATTTCACATGTTCTTCCATTTTTTACTTTTTTGACTTTGTTTTATTGTTTTTTGATATTTCATGGAATTATTAACTCCCACTTGACCAAATTTAATTTTTAAGGGATTATTTTCTTCAGTGAAGTTTTTACCATCTTGCCATTCTTTTACCATTTGTCCAATTCTGATTTTTAAGGAGTCGTTTTCTTCAGTATTTTTGTGCCTCTTTTACCAAGCTGTTAATTCTCTTTTCATAATTTTCTTGCATTACTCTCATTTATTTTCCCAATTTTTCCTCTATGAATTTTATTTGATTTATTAAATCTTTGAAGTATCTCTTTCTTTACTGCTTCTAGCAATTCTTGCAGGGCTTGTGTCCAAACTGCATTTTTCTTTGAGGCTTTGCTTATAGTTATTTTTCCAAGTCATTGTCCTCTTCTAAGTTTGTGTTTTAAACTTCTCAGTCACCCTCATAGAGTTTTATGTTCAGGTTCTTTTTTTGCTGTTAGGTAATTTTTCCTGCCTATTTCTTGACTTTGGGCTTTATGTTACAGCTGAACTCTGCTTGCTTCTGTGGGGTAAGGAGGATGGGATGATTGTTCTCAGCTCTAGGCTTTTTGCCCTGTTGTTCTCACAGTTCACTTTGGAGACCTGTAAATTTTCAATGCTTCTGATGTGATGTGATCAAGGCAGGAGGAAAGGTGAGGTCAGTGCCCTTCTGATCTATACTCTAATCCTTAGTCAGACAGGGCCCATATTCCCTCATGACCACAACTCCTCCACCCTGAAATTGTGACCTGGAATTGGATAATGGGCAATGGAGTTGCCAAATGGCACCTGATTCTAAGCTCAGTGCTAGCACAAGGGTCATCTGTTATCTCTTACTAACCAGGGGTTTAATATCCTTACCATCTCTAGGTACTAAGCATTCCAGGTACCCTTGGTATTGCTGTTGTCACTGTCACCACCTCAAAGGCCTGTTTGTTACTTCTACTGTGCCATGTATCTGGCCTTCCCCCGCTCCAATATCCACAGACCTCTCCTTTTGTCATCCCAAGCTGTCCTGGGCTGAAAAAGTAACTGGCTGTGACTTTTTGCTGGCTATGTAACTTAGAATTCAATTTGAAATACTTTTTAAGGTTGTTTAGAGGGGAATGTTGGGACAGCTGAGGTGAAAAAAATACTCAAACTTTGCCATCGTGATTTTGTTCCTTCTATTATTATTTGTTTATGATTATTAAGGCAGTTCATGTAGCAAGGTGTCTTGATGTAGTTTAACAAATGTTTGGGTATCTACTATATGAAGATCATCATGCTAGGCACCATATACCAGACCATAGCTGAGTAAATGGATTAGGGTTTACCCTAATAGATTCAGAAAAAGAATATCTCTTCTTGTCCTTTAACCATTGGTCATCCTTGGATGATACCGTGCTCAGGATAATTCCATTAGACAATCCAGGAAAACTCCAGTAGTAGCAAGCCCATGAATAGGAAATCAGAGTGATCCGGTATAGAGAGTTGGAAT
Source organism: Pseudochirops corinnae (assembly GCA_028646515.1). Taxonomy (NCBI): domain Eukaryota; kingdom Metazoa; phylum Chordata; class Mammalia; order Diprotodontia; family Pseudocheiridae; genus Pseudochirops; species Pseudochirops corinnae. Next base: position 2,999 of record JAQQSV010005435.1, on the reverse strand, counting down.
AAGGGCCCAGTATGTTTAGTTAAAACCCAATCGAATTTCACTCACTTCTAATTTCTTCCAGAGAAGCTGAAAAGAACTCATGGAAAGGGAAGAGATTTTCTCTCCCTGTCATTTTACACAACTACCGTGAGAAGTCCAGTTCTCCTGTAAATGTCTATAAAGGGGAGTCGAAGACTGTCTTACATCCTGCAGCACGTGCTCCTTACCCCATTGGCCATCGTTCTCAGACACCGGACACCAAGCCCAAGAGGGCCTTCAGGTTTCATTACACCTTCTATGATGGGACCACCTTTGTTTTGTATCCTTCACTTCGTGGGAGGGGCCCCCTCACTCCAGTCACCCATTCCCACAAGTTTTCATTTCTTGGGAAAGTATTGGATGTGGATACTGGCTCCCAACTTAGGGCATCTGAAGCAACATGGATCCTGAAGGTATCTAAAGCCTCATCTCACCTGAAAAATCATGTTCCCCTGTGCCAAAATCCAGTGCACCAATCCTTCAAGCATGAATCCAAAATCTTCCCTGAGGTCAAGAGCACTAAAGTCTACATGCTCTTGAATGACCTTATAAACAAATTAACTTAACACAAAAGTGAGTTGATGAGATGAAGAGCACTAAAACCTATGTTTCTTTGGGATCCCATCATTCTCTTAGAATGATCAGTTAGGGCTTGGGGGTGGGGTGGATTAAGCAGGGATAGACATACCACCTGGGAAAGTCATGGATTGATTAAAGGTGGGTTGATTCTTATAATTTGCCTACTTACCTAGGTCAGGCAGATCACAAAGTAGAGGGAGCCAAAGATCTGAGTCTTTCCTCTTGGGGAGGAGGGGTCTGGAGCAAGGCTTGTAGTAGGAGGAAATTCCTAGATAAAGATCTTGCCTTGATCTTAAAGATCTTGTCTTGCCTTTAGGGGCCACACCTATCTATACTGGGTTTGAGATTAGGCTCATTTAGTTTATTGCTAGCCAGTCTTATGTTGTATATCAAAGTCAACTATGAGCATTCTGATTGCTTATACCGGTTTTGTGCATGTTATAACATTTATTCTTTCCCTTATAATTATTTACCCAACGCTAAACTATCATTTAAGTTTGGAAAGGAAAAAAAGGATTGAATGCCCAGATATTTAAGTGGCAACAAAACCTTGGAGGTAAAAAATATGGGATTATAAGGGGGCACCAATGCTTTGGTGGGTAGAAGTAAAGGGATGTAGGACAAAACCTTTCTGCAGGGTGTGCCAAAAGTCTTGGTGAAGTTTTAAGTTAATCAAGCTGCTTAAAACTGTTGTTCAGTCATTTTTCAGTCATGTCTAACTCTAGGATCCCAATTACACTTTTCTTGGTGAAGACACTGAAGTGGCTTACTATTTCCTTCTCCAGTTTTACAAATGAGGAAACTGAGGTAAACAGGGCTAAGTGGCTTGTCCAGGGTCATATAGCTATTAAGTGTCTGAGGCCAGATTTGAACTCAACTCTTCCCCCACCATCACTCCTGTCACATATATGCTTCATCAATTAATCCTTGAATGGCACCACTTTGCCCAAACCTCTGTAACTGCAACCACACTGACATACCCAGGATGACTGCTAGCACAGATTCTTAGATCTGCTTTACTAGGAAAGGTAGCTGTTCAAGGGGTTAACGATCTTTTTTAATTACATTCATTAATTCAGGGGAAAAGTCAGCACCCTGAACTTTGGAGAAAATCCAAACAAAGAAAATACAAGCAGAGAAATAAATGCCAACAGACAGGACTTTCTAACTATCTGAGAAATTAGCACAGATCAACAGACAGATCAACAACTGATCCAGGCAATATATACATAGTTACCAGAGACAGAAGCACCAACATCTGGGTTTTTCAAAGTTGGGGGCTCCTTAATACCTACACAGAATTTCATCTGGTCAAATCACAAGAACACTCTTCCAGTGAGTGAGCCCCAAAGCAAAATGCTAACCTCAGAGTATATATACGCTTTTTAGAGCCAGAGAGCATCACAACCCTCCTGACTCGGTGCCTGGTTAGAAATTAACAAAAGGTGTGAAAGCCTTCCTACAAGCAAGCCTCCCCTAAGCAAGCTTCCCTTAAAGGGCTCCACCTGACACCTATTAATGGCTGGGGAAGATCTTAAATCCCATTAACATTAAACCCTCTCATTTGATAGAGGAAACTGGGGTCCAGGAAAGTGACTTTCCCAAAGTCAGACAACTAATTAGCAAAGAGCCAAAGCCAGAGTCCAGGTCTAGCCCTTGATCCCAGACTAATGCCCTTGCCCCCACCAACTTCACTTCCTAGGGACAGTTGAATAATGCCACTTTTGATTGTTTCCTTCTTCTTCCCACCTCCCTTTTTTTTTGATAAAAGCATCAGGGACTCAATTTGAATAATTCCACTTACTGCTCAGAGGCCCCCCAGCCCTGGAGAAATGGAAAAATAGTCTGAGTTGGCTTAGCAACCTTCCTAAGGGGCTGGAAGGTACAGGCAGGCATCCTCCCTGACTGCTCCAGGAACTCAAGCTCAATTTGGCCTTTTAGTTGAACTGGGAATTCAGAATTTAAACTCCTAGTCAAAGATGTCACATTATTTCTCTAGCCTAAATGAATCCATTCATCACGCTTTATTCAGCCTCAGCTTCCAAATGTGTAGTAGTATATTAAACACAGAGGGCTCATTCAAGTGGGTTCCTCCCTTCCCACCCCCATCCCCCTGCATTATCCCTTTCCAGCTCTTCACTGAATTTAATAGGATCAACTGCCCTGGTGCCCCATGAAGATGTCCATGAATTAGGTTCATATAAGCAAGCCAGGAGAGGGAGATAAAATATTTATGATGCAAGCACAGGATTCTACCCCATCAAAGGTCTTTGTTTGCTAGCAGGATTACCTGCCTGGCTCTTGGCCCCATCACTCCCACCCATACTGGGACCTCATAAAACTTGATGGTTTGCCAAGCAGGACCCAAGCTTGGTATTACTTGTGACTATATTTGTGTATAA
>JAQQSV010005434.1:0-14542 GCA_028646515.1 Pseudochirops corinnae | reverse complement strand
CCCACAGGCTCCACGTGACCACATTCAGCCTATTAGGGAACAGAGTATACTTTCAAATCTGGGAAGGTTCTCAGAGTCACATAGCCACTTTAGCAAAGGGCCTAGGGGCAGGGAAGATCTTCAGATTCCCATAACAGAGAGAAAGACTTTGTCAGACAGATATGAAGAATGATGCTGGCTCTTCAATAGGTCCCTAATTTCTACCTTGACTGTCTGGAGACTGAAGGGTAGTTTTTCTTGGATGAGATTAAGCACCCTCTCTTGGTTGAGTGAGATCTCACCTTGGTCCTATTTAAAAGAACTCATTGAGAGAGGATTCTGGGAAGATGACAGAGTAGATCAGAAAATTCTGAGCTCCCAAGATTTTCCCCCACTAAAGAATTAAAATAGCACCTTATGGCAAAAAAAGTGTGGATGGAGATAAATAAGAACAGCACTATAACCAGGGTACTCCTGGACAATTTGAGAAGATCAGAAGAAAAATTCTAAGAGGAGGTTTTGTCCCTGTAAAGAGTAAACACCTCCAGGATAGGTTCCATTTTAACAGCAAGTGGCTAGCATATTCAACAACAAGTGGCAAACCTTCAAGTTAGTTGGTTTGAGAGCATAATGCCATGCAAGAGCAGCTTTCTAGAAGAATAGCTGCTGTGAACAAATTTTAAGGCTCTGCTTATACAGTATATTGAACACTCCATTTATTCCATAACAAATCAAAGGAAAACATTCACAGAAAATGAAGGTACAGCATTCACAATATTCACAATATAATATTCACAACAGCTTATCATAGTTTTCACCAAAGTGGTCATAATAATTTTCAACAAAGAACAATCATCTGGTATTCCTAAAGAGGTTTGCCTCCTTACTCAGTCCCTCAGTCATCTCAGAGTACAATAGTCAGTCTTCCACTCAAGGGACAACTAGATTAACTCAATCAGTCACTTATTTAGCAATCAGTTACTAAGTATCATTAATCACTAAGTACAATCATTAGAAAATACACAAATCCTCCACCTCTAGGTCACTAGTAAACCATGTTATCATTATAGCATTCAATACCCAAGAAGAGGTCTTTTCTTCATCTTGACCTGAGGCAAGTTCTCAGCAATCTCTGTTCCTGGGGAGACAAAGCTTAACAAAGCCATGACATACATTGCAAATGTCTTCATCAACTCACTCTCTGCCTGCAGAACTGTCTCAGGATCCCTGAAAACATCAGCAAGACCCTCTTCCAAGATTTTGTAAATGTACAATAAGACAATCCTTCTTCAGGGCTTCTGAGTTAACAGCAAGGTTCCAGGACCTCTGAAACAACAGCACTATTCTTCACCACCAGATGAGTCTGGCAAAACAACATCAAAACAGACAGGCAAAATGCAGGCAACACAGCCAGGCCTCCTTAGCCTCTAGCAGTTTGGCTGTCCTTAGGACCCAGAAGAAATCTCAGCTGGCTCCCAAAATCAAAATCACTCCTCCCAGGTTTAAAAATCAAAATATTTTTCTCCAGCCTGGGAGGGAGGGTGGGGGAGGTCTCCCTCTTCAGCCTTCTGGGCAGCAGCAACTTCAGCTTTCCTGACGCTGCTGAGAGAAACTCTTCTCCCCAGCAGAACAGCCTCTGCCACCAGGTTATTGTCAGAAGAAATTCTGCCTATGTCTCTCTGGAGCTTTTCTTATGTACAGTATAGCTCCTCCCCATTCTGCCCCTTCATGTTACATTAGCAACTTCCTCCCAAGGTGTTAACTACTTCTGTTTTAATTAAATAGCTTAAACAAGGTGTTAACTTGAAACAAGGTGCTAATCACTTGCTTACTTGCCAATACAAAGGGGCATGGAAGATCTTCAGATTCAAATAACATTACAAAGAGTCTGCCTCAGCCTCAGCCACCCAAAGTTTTACCCCTGGGGTAGTTAGTGGAGTTGGGCATCTGAGCCTGGGAAAATTGAGGGAACCCCTGGTGACCAGGAACTCCAGACACAGTGTGCTGTGGAGAGCCTTGGGGATGAGAAAGAATTAGCACAATTAGCACATGCCTGATGAGTGCAGAAGTAGTGGGGCAGAAAGCCCCTGGCTGTAAGCACTTATAGGAGGCTGGAGGTTTGGCTTTGGTTTCAGACTAAAGAGAAGAACTGAAGATCTGAGGCAAAAGGCACCATTTCCCACACCCCAGGGTTAGAGATGACAACAAATAATAAGTATATCACCACACAAAATAATGCACAGGCAAAGGTTAAAGAACTCAACTCTAGAAATCTATTATGGGAAGAGAGATGACCAAGGCTCATACTCAGAGGAGGATATTGAAGTAAAGAAACCCCCAAAGAGCAATGTTAAATGCTCACTTGCCAAAAAAGAATTCATAGAAGTTCTTTAAAAAGACTTTAAAAATCAAAGGATAGAGATGGAGGAAAAACTCAATAAGAAAATAAGAATAATCCAAGAAAAATAAGAAGGGTATAAAAGGAAAGTTAACCAATTAGAAAAGGAGATTAAGAATCTTAAAGAAGAAAATGACACCTTGAAAATTAGAATTGGGCAGAGTGAAGCCAGTGAAATTACAAGAGATCAAGAAATGATTAAGCAAAATATGAATAATGAAAAAAATAAAAGAGAAAGTGAAACATCTTATAAGAAAAACAACAGATTTGGAGAATAGATCAAGAAGAGAAAATTTAAAAATAATTGGACTAACTGGAAATTATGATCAAAATAAGAATCTTGATATAATAATATAAGAAATAATAATAAAAAAAATTGTCCTAAAGTATCAGAACAAGGTGGGGGAAAGTAGAAATAGAAATAGAAAAAATTCATCGATCACCACTTAAATGAGATCCTATGAGGAAAACTCATAGGAATATCATAGTCAAATTCCAAAACCTCCAACTCAAGGAAAAATATTAACATCACCAAGATTAAAGTGATTTAAATATGATGGTGCCACTATTAGAATTGCACAAAACCTTGCAGCAGAGACATTAAAGGAACATAGGTCTTGGAAAATAACATATCAAAAGAGCAAAAGAACTGGAACTCCAGACAAAAATATCATACCCTGAAAAATTAAATATTACCCTGAATGAAAAAAAAAAATAGACATTTGATAAACTCTCAGAATTCCAAGACTTTGTTTTTAAAAATCCTGAACTTAATAGAAGATTCACCATATAAGAACCAAGAGAAATATAAGGTATATAACAAAGACTGAATGTAAGGAACCCATAAGGACAAGTTGTTTACTTTTTATATATGTAAAATGTAAAATGGTTGTCTAAGATTCTTATCAATAATTGGATAGTTTATAAGAAAGATTGAGGTAAACCTGGGAATGATATGAATTTCAAAAGTAAAACCATTTAAGAACAACTTAAAAGAGTAATTATTTGAGGTGCAAAAGGGAGAATTTTTACAGAGGAATCAAATTGGTGGGGGAGGGCTGGTAGTTCTGGTAACCTACTTTCATAGGGAATGGGTTTAAGAGGGAACAATATATATATACATATATGTTTAGAAGAGTATAATAGTTTTGTACATTCAGAAGAAACAAAATAGTGGGGCATAGTGAGGGAGGAGAGGACAAGGGAGAAATCTTTGGAGGGAAGGGTGACAGAATAGGTATAGAAGGGGTATAGAAGGATGGTTAGATTTATGGGAATGGGAGGATAGGGGAGGGATCCTTGGAGGGGGGTAGACAAGTCATAAGAGGGCAATGTAGTGGATAGAAGTAAAGTAGAGGAGGCAGAAGGGATAGGAAACAAGAAATATAATCATACATATAAAATGAAGGTCAGGAGTAGAATAGGTTTGAGATAGCGTATGTCTGTATATGTATGTATATGTGTATGTATTTATCTATAGCTATACAGAAACATATGCAAACTTTATTGTGCCTTCTGGGGATTTGGGGGAGGAGAGGAAAGAATAAAATAAAAAAGTGCACAGCAGAGAACAAAGGAAAATTAACAAGGAAGCAAAGAAAAGATGGACAATTCTCAACATGACTATTATTTATCACACGGGCTTTCTTGAAATGAAAATTTATTGTTATATATTTTGAATTTTCTCATGTTCTGCTAGGCACATGACATGCTTTCATTTCTTTCTAACTTTATATTTAAGTTTCAATATTTAAGTTTATGATATGTTTTTGTTTCTTTTTATTATATATTTGTGCTCTGACATTTGAGTCTAAAATAAAATTTTGGGAAAAAAAGAACTCATTCATTCATGCATGCATGCATTTTCTGGCATATTCTAATCCATAGAACTTCTCAAATTTCAGTTTGTTATTTACTCAGATAAGGGATTTTCCCTACTCCACCATTTGTGATGGTATTTTGGGCAACTAGCATTTGTAAAGGAGATATTGAGGCTGCAGACGCAAGCTTGGGTTACGTCTCTATTTACGTTATCCTGAGCAAGGAAGCTAGCAAGTTCTTCTTTATTTTACTTTTGAATCTAAAAATGGTGAACCTAGATTAACAATATTTGGATTGAAGTGGAAGTGGATATAATTCTAGTTTAGCAATTCCTTTCCCAAAGAGAAGAATGAAGAGGTTTATGGCTCCTTCCGTTCACCAAGAGAAAAATTGAGATTATGGCCCAGCCAAGATGTATTTAATTAAGCTAGCTATCCATGTCTCTCCTTCAGCTGTACTTAGTCAACACATGTGGAACCCATAACCTATATGGGTAGCACATATCTTACTATGCAACTTACACAATTTAAAAATTGTTCTTAACTGTGTAGTCCAATGACTCAACTGCTTATATACTCATACAAAATCTGTGAATTCATGCATTTGAAAGCTGCTTCCAACAACACAGATTGTAAGAAATCCATTCTGGCTCATATTGTGCAACTCTTGACATAGGGGATGTGACCAATAAGATAGAGACCTTAATTCAATGATGACACAATGAATACTAAAGTATATATAATGTTAATGGGATTTAAGATCTTCCTCCCCCATTAATAGACCTTACATGGAGGACTATAAGGAAAGTTTGCTTAGGGGAGGCTTAGTTCTGGGAAGACTTTCCCACCTTTTACTAATTTCTAGTTAGGCACTGAGTCACTAGGGTTGTGATGCCTTCTGGCTCTGAGAAGTGTATATATACTCTGAGTTGGTATTTTGCTTTGAGGGCTCACTTATGAGAAGGAACTTGTGATTCCCTGGTATAGAATCTGAGTAGCTTTATGTTCAGAGGTCCCTAACTGCTCAGATGTAAAGGCTCTCTAGATCCAAGGATGTATGTAAAGTGTACAGTTGATTCAGGTAGTCAAAGCCCTGTCCTGTTGGGCTTTATTTCTCTGCTTGTATTTTCCCTGAAGTTCAGGGTGCTGACTTTTCCCCAGAACTAGTGAATGTAATTTAAAAAGATTGTTGATCCCTTAAACAGCTATCTTGCCTAAATTAGTAAAGAACTAAGAACCTCTACTAGCAGTCATTCTGGGTATGCCAGTGTGGTTGTTGCTACAGTATACAATTAAATCTACCTTGTCCCTCAATTCATTGAATGGACCCCTTTGGTATCTTTACATGAGGACATAGATGAAAGTTTCATAAGATGGGCAGGTTTAGATGAATTGTTAGAGGTAGCCCTTATATTGAGAATATCACAGATGTACTGGAGTTTTAAAATATTATTCCATTTTGTGTTTATTGGTATCTAAATGTCAATTTTGTAGAAGTGGCTAGGTGGTACATTTAAAAAATCTGCAAGACCTGAAGTCAGTGAGTTCAAATGTGTCTTGAGACACTTAGTAGCTGAGTGATCCTTGGTGAACACTTAACCTCTGTCTTCCTCAGTTTCCTCAACTATGAAATGGGGATATTGAAAGTACCTAGGTCATATTATTCTTGTGTGCATCAAATGAAATAATATTTGTAAACCACTTAGCACAATGCTTTTCACATTGTTAAGTGCTTACTAAATGTTTATTCCCTTCACTTTCCCTTCTCCCTTATGTATAACTTGCTCCATCAAAACGTACATTTTTTCTAGCAAAATAAGTTGAAAAAAAGTCTTCTCCTAAGGAAGAATTCTGTAATCTGTATAATCAGGGAGTTTATACTTTTGATCAGCTTCAAGATAAGAAAACACAGACATGTAATTATTCTAGCTGTTAAATATAATTCTTTTTCATTTCTCAAAAGTTATTTGTCTGCCTCATCATTTCAATTTTGTAGAAAAAACAAACTCCCACTTTCTGCCAAATTTGTAAATATTCTTTCAGTATTTAAACGAACACCACTCCTCTCCCTATTGATGTGTTCTCTTAATGTTTTGAACCATGAAAAATATTAGGAGCCTGATCTGCACACCCCTCCAATATTAGTCCAAAATAACACTCCTCCCCCATCCAGAATTCTCCTACACTGTCACCGCACACACATACTGTTTTTTTTAATACTATAAAGGAAAAGAGGGAACAACTGAAATGATTACATGGATGTCATAAAATGGGGGACAAATGATTGAATACTAGCTAATGAGGTTAAAAGGATTAAGAAGTAGTATAATAATTAAAATGGAACCCTTTAAAAATAATTATTGTAAAGTAAAATGTCCTAGTAATAAACAAGGAGAGAGATGTAACCCATGATGCTGGTAAACTGGTTTACTGTGTCATTTTTTTTACAAGAACTTATTTTTAAATGCTTGGCATAATTAGGCAATAATAAAGAACTTGTAAAAATGAATTGTTGATGTAAAACAGAAAGGTGAATTGAACACTGCAAAAATGTAGCCTATTACAAAGGCCAAAGGAATTTGAATTTTCAGTGGGTCCCAGGGATGTACATTTCAAGGAAGGCACAATTAGCTTTTAATCTTTGTTAACTGTTGAAATTTCATTTTGAAAATTTGCCATCTTTTGGGAAGGTTGTTTGAGGAGTGATTTTTTAAAAGAATAAATATGGAGTAACTGGGCAATGTATAATATATTTTCTTTAAAATTTTTAATATTTTTCTCTTAATAACAGATTAAACATTATCATGGTTTGATTTAAAACCTCACAACCATAAAACAAAATCATCAGAAATTAAAGGGAATATAAATCTAAAAAAATTTAGAACAAAATCCAATTAGCACAATTATATGATTAATAAATGGAAAAATTACAAATTTATAAGTATATGCATTTGTATTCATATATACAATTGTGTGTGCATGTATATATATATGTATATATACACATTATATATTCATACACACTGGACATTATATGTGTAAATGTATATGGAGAGGAGAATTCTGATAAAGAGATAATTCTTCAAAAGGACATCAGAATAGAGAAAGAAGAAAAAAGGATATTATTGGAGAGATTTATTATGAGAAAAAGAAACTAATTCTGTAACAAAAGGAAAAGGAACCCATGTGCTCTATAGGCTATTCATTCAACATTAAGAGATCTAGAATATGGCCATTGAGATTTTGGGAGAACCCCCTTTTAATAACCTGTGGGGGGGACATGTACAAGTTTTATTCATAATGAAAATACATAGGTTGTGAGCTACACAATTGCAGTAATATTCCACATTAGCAAGTTCACAAGCCCATTGAAATTATGGAATAAGGATACAAGTAGGAGGTTGGGGGGGAGGAGGTTATCTCATCCTTAATAGCAATTCCATCTGAAAGTTGGGTGTGGTAATGGGAAGATTATTGTTAACAATATTGCACTGGGAAAGAATTTGAGGGTTCAGGGAGCTGGAATTATAAGTGACATCTATAAATGGGACTTTTAAGGCAAAGGGCAAAGGACAAAGACTTGTAAATGCAATTTCATTATCTGATCTCCACACATTCAGGTAGTTTCAGCACCTAGAATAGAATGACTAGATTTTATAGCCAATACATGAGTAGATTGTACATAGTTATTCAAAATTTCTTGCCCATTGTTTATAACACAAAATTACTTTACATTTGATCATAATGCCATCATTCCAGAGGCATATGCCATGTTACAGATGATATTTCTGGGAAATTTCTTTTCATCACATAGGTAAGAAACTCACAGTCTCTTGAAGTTGTAACTTTCTAGCATCAAATGGCGAAGTATTATTAGCACTGGATTAGTCCTCGTTATATGTTTCTTTAATACAGCCAAAAGCCCTTAGAAAAATACTAGGCAAATAATGTGTGCACAATGAATAGTTGTAGAATAAAAAATGAAATATTCATGAAATGTATATCCTCATTCCATATGTGATTTGGTTTTCATTAGAGCATTACTTCTAAGTGCAAGCTCTAATGATACCTGGAGTTACCTGAGACCCTTTAAAGTTCAAAACTATTTTTATTTTAATGCTACAATGTTATTTTTTCAATTAAATACTGCTCCACTTTACAACTTGGTATCTGTGTGAGCCTGGATTTTCTTTTCCACCAAAATTATCCATCATAACACATTGAATGCCAAAAATCCAGCTGTCTTCTATTTAGTCAGATATTAAAGAAATTTGAAAAAAATATGTAAAACAATACCATTCTTTTCAATACTTTTGTTCTAAAAAATAGTTTTTATATAAAGCTTTACATGTTAACATATAATGGTTTTATTACTGTTACTTTAAAAACAGTATTTTTTTAAATTATCAGATTTAATTTCAAGTATGTTACATATTGATAGATATGTACTACATAAACTAAAAGCTCTTTGGGGTCCTCAAAATTTTTAAGAGTATAAAGTATCCTTGAGACCAAAAGAATTGAGAACAATTGTGCCAAACTGAAGATCAACTTTTAAATTTCAATTATTTTAAGAATGAGATATTTAGCACCCAATTGTTAATATGTTCAGACCTCTAAAGTTCCATAGCATTGTGTTGAGCTATCTTGAAAGGCATTGCTGCTCATGGAATTAAAATAAACAAAAAAAAATGCCTGGGAATTATTTTTGCCTTGTGTTCATTTCCTTAGGAATAAAATCATCATTCTTCTCACAGTCTCCCATAGATCACATTCATTGTTATCCTCATTGAAATTCCTTCATCATTTCTCTCCCCCATACCAACTGCACACATCTATAATGTGTTTCTCTAAGCTTGGATTTTTAAACCTCAGGTGACTTTTTTGAAAACTTCCTCAATGGTTCTATGGCTTAATTTCATGAAAATTGTCTTTATTTCTAATTATGCTCTGAAGTTCAATGTATGGCAAATAAAACTCCATCATCAGCATGCGTACTATGGACACACATTGCAAATAGAGAGTGAGATGGGCCTGGAAATAAATAGGAGGATGAGAATGGGTCACTTTGGGAAATATCAAAGTTCTTTTTAGTGTTCCCCAACTTTCCACTAGAAAGAAATGTTGATCTTTTTTATATCAATAATCTCATGGTGAATTTTTTAACTGCTAGTAATGGAATACTGTAGTCTCCAAAGCATTTTAGTTGGGAATCACCTAAAAAGCAATGAGAGGTACATGGTGGGCAAGACCCATGCAGGGTATTACTGACAATTACAAAGGTGATTCACTCTCTTAAAGAAATAATGGACATATGAGAAGACAGGCTGAAGGTAAAACAAATGAACATCCTTCATGGTCCACTCAGAAAATTTATCAGTACATGCACTGAAAGATAGAATGATTACAGAGTCATTGAGTATTCAATGAAACAATTACTGGACTTGAAATCCAAAAACCTTAGTTCATATTCTTTTATTGAGACTACTTGTGTGACTCTGGGTACATCACTTAAATTCCTTGGGCTTCAATTTCCTCATCCAAAAAAATAATGGGTTCAGACTGGCTAGCTTCTGAGATTTCTTCCCTCTCTAAATATATAATCCTATGATGTCTCAGTAAAACTTGTGAATGGAGAAGAATTTCAAAGAAATTGAACAGGTCTCAGTTTCTTTATTTGTAAAAATAGGAGTAATAATGGTCACAATACCTCCATCACAGAGTTGTAGTAAAGGAAAAAAAATATCTATATCTATATATACACTATATATATATATGTATATATATAATGTATTTTTGTATGATTTGTAATCATATATTTGAACATGATTGTGCACAATGGAGTCCATAATGAAACTTCAGAACTTTAGAAATATTCTTTATCAAAAGTCTTACATGCATATTTTAGCCCTTTTCTAGCAGCTTAAAACTTAGCTGCCACTTAGACCACTACTCATTGATTTACCTCATCAGTTCCTTCTCTCTAATTGCAACAGAAGCCTTTTTGAGGGCAGGGGTCAAGCTGTAATCTTATTACTTTATCCCTTACTCTTCTGAACACTATAGAACATGGATTCTCAAAATTTTCAATCTCAAGACTCCTTAAACACTTAAAAATTATTGAAGACCTTTCCAGAGATTTTTTTACATGAGTTATATGTTTTGATAGTTGGCATAAGCTAAAATATATTAGTATTATCATAAAAAGTCTTGACCTCTCAGATACCCTGAAAGTGTCTCAGGGAACACCAGCAATTCCCAGATCATGCTTTAAGAACTGTTACTGACAGAAGATGCTCAGGTTACTACTGATCTACTGGTACTGAGTAAGGCTAATTATTAAAATCTGCATTTTTCTCTTTGTTAAGTATCATTTATGGACTTCTTGGATTACATAAATGTTGGTACATAAATACACCCAAATAACATGAAAAACCAACTATTTTTAAAAAAACACTAGAAAGTTAAATAGGGATTCATTCTATAAAGGCTCAGAGTTCTGAATTTAGAAGTTGTCCGATTAAATACAGTAGAGATATTAATAATACTTTATGAAGCAGACTTTCTCTTCTGTCCCTCATATACTTCTCAATTCTTCATGTGCTTTTATTATACTCCTCTCTGCATTCTTATTATACCCCCTCATGTTCCTGCTGGAAATTATAGATGCAAAAGGTCTAAATACAGTCAAGGTATAGCTATGGCAGTTCAATCAGATAGAAGAAGTCTGTGACAGATAGCTCTCTTGCCCTGGAGTCATGAAATCTGGTCTCCTTTCATGAGGGAATGAGATCTGGAGATTCATTTAGCTTCTGAATTGGGATCACATTTATGGTGAAAAGACCAACTATTTAAATAGCAGGGATCTGGGATAGTTTTTCTTATCATTATTCTTCAATATTCTATATGAGGAAGTTTCATTTATTAGAGTCACGAAGTCTGAATAGATGGCCATTCATTATTTGGTCTCATTTTGTTCTTTCTAGGATACACAAATGCATTTGTAATACATCATGAAATCTTTTTTAAAAGATATACAAATCCTTATGTTGGAAAGAAAGCCTGCTGTTACCTAGGAGTTCATTAGTCTGGCTGTAAGACACAAGACAAGGATCCCAGATTAAGTGTTTCCCAAAATTCACCTACACTGCAATTGGAAAATGATACACTCAAAAATGCATCCATGATAGAAAATGTTCCCTCTGGGTAATGGGATTATTACCATTTCTAAATGAGCCTTATAATTAGTAGTTATGCAAAGTGCAAAGCAAATTTTCTGTTTTTTTCTCTTCCCAGACTTCTAGTAGCCAGATAAAGAAAGTTCTCAGAAACATTATGGGGAGAGTAGATATGAAAAAAAAAAATTGCTTAACTTTTCCTTAAAATGTTTAAGTTCATTTTTCGAAGATCTTTAAGTCTCTGTGAAGCAAAATTTTCAATAAGGTGCTTTGCTTTACAAGGTACAGAACACTCACTGCAGATTAAATACAAGAGGCTAAGAATAGGCTCTAGGTACATGAAGGTGTCCTTAAAGTGATCAGAGAGGATGGCATTAGCCTCTAGAGAATTCTCCATTAATTCAATCATAGTGACACACATCTGTAACCCTTACTACTAGGGAAGGTGATGGGGGTGGATCACAAGTTCAGGAACACTGCTTTGCAATGTGCTAAGCCTTCATGTGTCTACCCTATGTCTGTTACTAATGTGGTGAGCCCTGGAAAGGGTGCAGGACACCAGCCTGCTTAAGGAGGGCAAAATGACCCAGGTCAGAAATGAATAGGCCAAATCTCTCATGACAATTAGCAAAGGTATTAGGCCCATGAGCGGCTGTTATACTTCCAGCCTATTTTTCTAGCCAGTCATTGTTGTTGTTCAGTCTTTTCAGTGCAACACTTCATGGTACCATTTGAGGTTTCCTAGCAAAGATACTGGAGTGGTTTTCCATCTCCTTCTCCAGTTCATTTTTTGACAGAGAGGCAATGAACTACATGTACAAAATGAGACACACATTTTTGGATTTCACCAACACTAGAATTTATGTATGTACGTATACACATTTGTGTGTGTGTATATACACACATGCAAACATTCATATAGATGTGTTTGTGTGTTATATTTATATGAATACACACTCATGCAAACATTCATGTGTGTTATGTATGTATGTGTCTATTTGTGTGTTATGTATAGGTATATATGTATAAGTATATAAGTGTATATATATAAGTATATATGTTATGTATAAGTATATATGTATGTATGTATTACATATGTCAATTGGTATTTAATGGAAGATATGTGTATCTATATGGTCATATGGATATGTATGTGTGTACATATGAATCTATGTATGTATGTGTATGCGTACACATATATAATAAGGTTACAAGGTTCCCTCTCTCTCCCTGTATATCTGGTCCTAACAGGGGAAGAGGGAGGGAAGCAGAGAAAAATAATTGTTCATAAAAAAAATGTAATTAGGATTCTGAAAAAGACAGTTTCATCTCACTGAAATACATTTCCTTCCATAGCTACTGAAGTGATTTTCTATAAGCACAGTTCTGGCTGTAACATCTTTCTTCTCAATAAACTCCATTGGTTCCCTCTTATTACCTTGAAAATCAAATACAAACTCCTGTTTGACATTTAAAGTGTTTGTTTATTTTAAATCTGGCCCCAAATAAGCTTTTCAATGTTATTGCATATTACTCCACTCCATAAATTCTATGGTCCAGTCGAACTGGACTTCTTCCTATTCCTCATATACTCTAACTCCTATCTCTACGTCTTTGCTAGAGCTGTCCCTCATGCCCATAACTTGCTCCTTTCTAACTTCTTTCTCTAAGGAACCCTAATTTCCCTCAAGATGCAATTCAAGGAATACCTTCTGTATAAAGGCCTTTCCTAATGCTGTCTGATCATGGTACCTCCTGTAAGGAACTACTGTATATCTAATTTCTTTGTCTATGTTTTTTTTTTTTCTCTGAAAGACTAAAGTAAGCTCCTTGATGACAAAATGTTTATTCATTTATATTCACTGTTACTTTTCTATCTCCAGGGCTTATCATATTACCTAGCAAAAAATGAGTATTTAATAAATACTTGCTGTTTGATTAATTCCTTGTTTACATCTAATAGAGTCTCAATATATGTCTGTGATGTACTTAATTGGGTATCTTACCTTACAGGAAAATAGGGAGGAAGGGGATAAGAGGGCAGATGATAGGAGGGAGGGCAGATTCAGGGAGAGGGTAGTTAGAAGCACACACTTTTGAAAAGGGACAGGGTCAAAGGAGAAAATAGAATAAGTGGGGGGTGGGATAGGCTGGAGGGAAATATAGTTAGTCTTTCACAATATAACTACTATGGAAATGTATAACCTATATTGAAACTCTTGTCTTCCCAGTGGGGTGGGTGAGGAGGGAAGAAAGGAGAAAATCTGGAACTCAAAGTTTTTAAAATGTTAAAAAATTGTTTTTTAGATGCAACTAAGAAATAAGATATACCGGCATTGGGATATAGAAATCCATCTTGTTCTACAAGTAAATAAGGGAGGATAGCAGAGGATATAAGAGAGAATAGATTGGGGGAAGTGGTATATAGTATGCTTGCTATATTGGGGTTGAGGTAGGGGAGAGACGGGGAGAAAATTTGTAACTTAAAATCTTGTGGAAATGAATGTTGAAATCTTAAAAGATAAATACATAAAAGAGGAAATTGGAACACTACCTCCCCCCCCCAAAAAAAAAGAAAAGACAAAACATACGTCTGTGACAGACCAGATTTTCAGATGAGGAGAGGAGCCACAGTCTGCAATGACAAGATGGTCCACTTTTAAAAAAAGAAATAGGAAGGTAAAATAAAAAGTAAGATAAAAATATTAAGTCAGAACCTAGTAACTTAATACTTTAGAAAACCAGAGTCTGAATATGTAGGGTCATGGGATTATATACATTTAGAGGTGGAAAGGTCCTGAGAATAAAGTCCAACCCCCTAATTTTCCAAGTAAGGAAAATGGGCCCCAAGGAAATGAACTGACTTGTTGCTGTTGGCCTAAGTCATATCCAATGGTCGGATATGACAGCAGGGCTTTTACATAAGAGTTACTGAATAAAAGCTCAAAGTAATAAATGTGTAAGTTGTTAAGGTAACATAAAAGGAAAAGTATACAAGTGCCTATCAGTAGATTTTTATTAAACAAGGGCTCAAGAAATGATCTCACTCCTGGTCTCCCAAATCAATTCTTCTCTGTGGTTAAATAAATATTTTTTAACTTTAATGTCAATTAGTATACCTTATTGTGACTTGTCACTTTGTCATAAACATAGCTTTTAAAATATTT